>JZKD02S2248348.1:0-19597 GCA_000966675.3 Picea glauca
ATCTTTTACCAGCTGCTTTTACCCCCTGGGCCTTTAGCCCCTTCTTCCCACAAGACAAAGTGTAACCCTCAAAAGATCATCCTAATGGCTGGACTAGGGGAATGGGATAGATGAGAGGGGTATAAGATGTAAAATGATAAAATGGTGGGAGCGGACGATGGCTCTGCAAATCCCCCTTGGTGGCTAACCAAAAACCATGAATGCCAACTTGCTAAGTCACCCCATCAATCACCCCAACAATGGTCAAGTGGATTAGTGTAAGATCCACGCAGTCATTAGAAATGAAAGGAACCTAATGCATATATAAGAGGGTTATAATGATCAAATATGACACATACCATGATACCTTGGACCAATTACCTCATGGAGCAAGAGTCCCTTCTGATGCACATCCAAGCCAGTGGTGATGGAAGCTGCTACTGCTGCCAGGACAAATCTAGCGAAGAAGAAAAAAGATGGGCCCTCCAGGGCCACGCTCAGGTAAATCCTGCTCTCGGTACTCCATGTCTAGGACCTGTGGGCCTCGAGACATGATCTCCTAGTTATCCGATGATATCGGGGATAACATATTGAAAGAAGCATGTAAAAATGACTAATTGATTAAAAAAAATAAATTGAAAATAGATGAAAAATAAGCATTTAAAAAAACATCATGGAAATATTATGGATCAAAAAATTTAAAATATCAAAATACCACCTAAAAAGGGAGGGGGTGCTACCGGTAGCACAATTTTTAAAAACGGGGTAAAAAATGCGACCATTGAAAAAACGAGAACTCGACAAAGTTCTCGTTAAGTTGGTAATATTGTTTAGTGAGAAATGTCTAGTGAAGAGAAGATTTATTAAAAGGGTAGAATCCATCCCCAAGTTGGACATTATGTCTTCAGAGGCAAAAAGGAAGCCATTATACTACATTAGCAAGGCTTATTAGGTAAGTTCACATGCCTTTGGCCTAGCCCTTCAACAATCCAGGATTGGTTCACAAAAGATTGGGATGTTCAAGGCCATATCTCCGGGTTTTATTGTGGTAGATATTATTATTTATTTGTGTTTAGTAACAAAGGGGAGAGGGACTTGATTTTCAGATCAAGTTCCTACTTCATGGGCTCCAGGGGAATGTTTCTTTCCCACCAAGCTTTGACTGTATCAAATCAAATAGGTCCGCAGAGAAGATAGATATATTCTCCTTCCACACTCACATTTATCCCAAGCTAGAAATAAATACAACATAATCGTTCATGACTTTTGATCCAGTTGATCCTGCAGTTTATGCAGAAATGAGTAGAATTCATGTTATATTATAAATTGTCTCTATGCCAGAAATCCCTCCATTGAAGCGCTATCCCCCCCCCACCTTGATTCACAACTAATATGATTTTGAGCTATTCCTGCTCAAAACCACTTTCAACTATTATGTTATTGGGTAAGAACCTTGCTCAGAGGACAAAGTCAATATTGTCCCCTTTATTTATTTTGGGTGGGTTAGAGCAGAGGCACTTTATTCACAAGCTACAAGGGCTACACAGAGACATAGGCCCATCTAAAGGAATGCACAAGGGGAAAATAATATGAAGTCGGAAGATCATACTTTGTCGACGAAAAAAGCTTAAATTATTATGAGTGAGTCGAGTGATTTCCCATTGGATTCTCGATTTTGATCAAAGCATCGAAATTTTAGTTTCTTATGTATGGATGAAGCTATTTCACCTACCCATCATCTTTTGGGATGAAGGCTCTCTCAAAACTATAAGAGACAAGTCAAGTCGCCATATTGACCGAGGTAATCCAAAAGGAAATATTTACTCCTGTGCTACAATTTTTGGAAATAAATTTTGAAAGGGGCCTACTAGAGGTGGTTCAACTCAATATGGAGGTCTAGATTCCTCTTCAATCCCTTGATTATGAGCAGATCCCTTTCAAGTGTAACTCTTGCCATGAGTATGAGAATTTTGCTAAGAGTTGCTTAAGAACTTAAGTAACTCAACCACTTTTGAAGTAGGCTCAAAATTCCTAGAACTATAATGAGTAGGAATCATTCAAATAAGTATCAAGAAGGTGCAAGAAGAAACAACCCAAAAAAGGACCTCAATCGATCTCTTCTAACCCCTCTAGCAATATATTTGAAGTTATTGAAGATGAGGAGGAAGTGGAACAAGAAATGGTAGAGAGAGGTTCTGTGAAGACTAACTCAAATTTTAAATCTATAACAACAACAAAAGATCAAGAGAAAACACAAAACACAGTTCCAAATATTAAGGATGGTACCTCATTTGGGGTAATATCAACAATTCCCCAAGATAAGGAACCAAAATTAGAAGAGGAGTCAGAAGAATAAAAGGAGAAAGGGGAGGAATCAATGGGTGGAAAGGAAAAGATCCCTCAAGTCTCTGAATCCCCTTCCTTCACAGAAGTTTTGAATAAACACTATCGTCCCTCTCCTCCGTTAATAAGAGGAAGGAAACCAAGATGATAACGAACAAAGAAAGAGGCAAAATAAAACATCTTATTGGATAATTATACTCAAAATCCTTTGTTTAGTGGAAGGGGAGTTATGCAAAAGGAGTGCTCAAAATAAAACCAAGATGATAATTAAACCACTAACAAAGGCGTGCTCAAAATCCACTTTATACTCAACCTTTATAATTTCACTTGGATTTCGAATAAAGGGCATTTTAATAATAGTTAACCATGAGGGGTTTTTGTCGCTAGTTATAATTCTAGAGTTTGAACACCACGATATGTAACTTTTGCAAATGTTTTGACCCCACATCCTTTGCTCGATGGTTATAGCGACGACATTTATGGTATTGGTATCATTTTACAATCATATATTCAATATCTCAATAGGTTTCCTCTGTTTTGATGATAGGATTTCATTGATTTGACCTTCAGGTTGGCAATTTTTACATTTGCAAGATTAATATGCCATGATAATTTGATGATATTTAGGACTATGGGAGCAACACCTTCAAGGTGATAACAACATATCCAAATGAGGTGCCATAGAAAGGTGGTTTCCCTTTTCAATTTGAATGACAATTAGAGTCCAACAAACTCTATTATGAACAACTTTCCGTGATGCTAGACTTATTTGAATTCACATGCCTCTATTTCATTTAATTCATACCTTTCTTCCCCTATGTTAACACAAGTATCATGGACAAGTGATAGAGATTATTTTCATATGTCGAAAAATCAATTAATCAGCATGATTCCAAACCACATCTCTAAGGTGTATTGTTTACTACTATATAGATTCCCCACTAGTCATAGATTCTCTTGATATGTGTGACTTGACACCTGTATTTATATTTCTTTCTTTAACATTTGGAAATGGAATATCTTTACAATTTATTTTTCTTTTAATATTTATGTTATTTCTTTCACTATTTGCAATAGAAAAAATGTATTTGTACACATATTAAAATGGTTAAAAGGAAGGATTTTGGTTAGAAATCAAATCAAAGAAACGCGAAAAATATGTGGTCATAGGCTAGACCAAACAATGTTGAAAAAACGTGTGGCCAAAGGTCATGATAAAACTTTCCTTTTATACCAATGTAATGAATAATAATTCATTGAGAATTCGATACCAATGTAATGAATAATAATTCATTAATACTTTGTGTTGGAATACCAATGGGGGGTGAATTAGTATGAGCACTTTTTATTACTTTCAATCATAGTATATATAAACTTCAGCTTTATCAACAATATTCAATAGTTTATCACTTATGCATTCAATATATCATTTCATCATAAACAATATCATTCATCATTGCATAATAAACAATCACAGAAATACAATACACCAAAATTTACATGAAAACCCAAATGGGAGAAAACCACATAATACTTTCTTATATATATCAAGAATACATTCATAGGAAGCACCAACTTCCAAATTCTCCAACACCAACTGGAAGGAGGCACTAACCCCCTGATTTATAGACACCAACCTGAAGGAAGCTACAAATCCTTGAATTCTCCAGCTACAACTGGAAGGAGGCTCCAACCCCCTAGTTTACAAGCTCCAACCTTAAGGAAGCTCTAATTCCCTATGTTATCTGGCTTCAATCTAAAGGAGGCTATGACCCCCTGATTTATAGGCACCAACTTCAAGGAAGCTCCAACTCCCTAAGTTCTTTGACACCAACCAGAAGGATGCTAAAACCCTCAGGTTTATAGGCACCGACCTGAAGGAAGCTCCAACTCCCTACATTATCCAACACCAAATGAAAGGAGTCTATGACCCCCTTTCCTTGCCCCATCCTAGTGGCCTGAAATATAAATGTAGACTCACTGTCACTACCACTGATCAACCTGTAACTACCACTGTCACTGTCACATCAACCTATAATTGATGATCAATCGATCATCCAACCTATCACTGATCAACCAACCGTAACCAAATCCACTCACATGGATACCAAAACCATCACCATACCATGTACATCAACCATGTGCCAGAACCTATACCATACCATATGCCAAGTATCCAAGATGTGTCAATGTCTCAACAATATGCCTCAAGTATGCACAATAAAAACCAAGATCATATATCAAGTATATGCCTCAAATATATGCCAATATCACAAAGATGTGTCTCTAACAATGAACCATAACATCCTTAAACTAAGTACCACGGATATGTCTCAAGCATGTATCAATATCACCAAAACATGGACCTCAACCATATGCAACATATACCAAAAAGGGCCTTCAAGAAATTCCTTAAGCATGTGCCATACCATACATGATATAAGTCTCAACAAAGCACATAAATGACATACCTTTACTCATGAAAAACACCTGATACATACCAACTCAGATACTGTAGCAACTTTGATGTACCATCATACCTTGTTGCAACCTGAACCAAGCATCCTTCATCAAATTTGGCTTAACTTCATTGGACATATGCCAAATATCACGCATGGCCTCGCGTGACAGGCGCTTAACAACCTGCAGGGGTGCCTCATGGGACACCAGTATCCTGATCCGCGGGGGTCAGCTAAACTAGGGTTTCCTCAAACCCTTCCTTCTCTACAACTCTAAGACTTTCACACTCTCTTCTTCCTCATATTCGTTTCCTTAGATACACTACGAAAAAGTTACCAAAATATCACTTGAAAAATATGTTATTGCATAATATGTACTTGCCCAAATCCCACAATAAATGAGGGAGATTGGCGTAACAAACAAGATGTCCTATCAATGTCACTTCAATAGAAAATCCCCACTTTTTAGGTATGGATAGAAGTCCAACCCAAGGGAGGCATCACCGATAACCTAAAGGGATGGAAAATTAGGGTTATGGTCAAGATATATTCCTCCCTCTCACTGGTTACCAAAGTCACTAAGTCTATGTCTAAAAAAATGAGGTTAATGAAGTGCCTCATGTACCTACCCGGGACAAGACAATACAACATGCATATACAATAATCCCAAGTACAAATATGATAATAATACCTCAATAGACAATAGACAAAGAAAATAAGTGGTAGCTGATGTGAAATTACAACAGTCTATAAGTTTACAACAACAATTGATCAAATGTAACAATTGCATCAAATACTCCTTAGAAAAGCTTGAAAAGACAATGAAAAGATAACATTTACTACTGAGAATGATAATAACTTATCACAAGCAATTTCTGAAATGTTTAGCTAGCGTTTGCGATCAATTATGTATAAAATGTGTTGCTATTAGATGGTTGTAGAAGACATTTATAACAACAATAAAGTTAGTGATCTAGGCTAAATTAGTGTTAGAATTAGTTAGTAAGAGCTTCAAAGAAGAGAGTGTAAAAGTGTTTGATCAATCTTCCAACAAAAGAGAGATGAGACTAGTGCCTTCAAGGGTTTATAGAGTCAACAAATTTATCACACTTACTTGGAGAAATAACAATGATTATGCTTGTATAAGAAAAGATAAAGTGGATAAAGTAGCACCTTAAGTCCTCTAAGAACCAAGCTTTAAAAGGTAAATTTAGCTAGAGAGTAGTCACCTTTAGGCCCTAGCGATTTCCTCTTTCTTAGACTATTGAAATATTTTTAATGCAACAATAGCTAGACAAAGATTCTAAAGTGCTAGAACTTTATGGCTCTAGAAGTTTGTCTAGACAATATCTCTTTGACAAAGTTTAGCAAATAAAGAGCAAGGAAGAAACATCTTATGTTCTTTACTCCTAGGGTTTGGAAGTAAACAATTTCATAATCTTCAACATGAATAAGAAAATATACCATAAACATTTAGCATAAAATGAGAATTTCAGATTTACTTACTTCACCAAGAATAATCAAGCAACAAAACCCTAGATTGCCAAGAAAATTTCACCAAAAATCATCCAAGATGCAAGTAGCAAACCTCCAAGACAAGTGTGCCTCACTATTTCAGCTAAGTAACCCCAAAAAGGGTGCCAATTTCAGTCCCCTCTCTCAATGGGGAGAGTTATGATGAAAAAATGAATTTAGCTAGCCATATTTATATGGAAAATCATGGCTCAATTACCTAACAATTGTGTCTTTTCATAGTTTTGAGCCTACATGTCAATTTTCTCATCAAAATACAAAATAAAATTGATTCATTACAAAATGACTCTAAAAAGGGTGATGTCATCCCTCCTAGGGTGACGTTAGGCCTCCTCAAGGAGACGTTGAGTTGGAGAAGCATGGCGCTGGGCCTCCAAAGGTCCTGATCCATGTCCACACTTGACAACATCATCTTCAAGGACCTCCTCTATCAAGTATCCATAAAACCCCAACCCTGGGTGATGTCATAGGCTAGGAAGGTGTCCTCTAGGCCTCCAAAGGCCAACGTCCAAGTGAGAGGAGGTAGAAATCCATGCTAGGGTCATGTCGAATTTCCTCCAAAGGAAACGTCCTATTTTTTCACTGTGCCAACTGGTCATCATGATATTTCCACAGGCATGGGGTCTTTGCATCCATCCTTGGGATTCAAGCCCTCATGAAGGTCCAACCTAATCATCTCCTCATGAATACCTATCCATCGGGCAAGGTCCTGCAAAGAAAAATAGGTATGCCCTCTAGGGGTCCACGAGTCACAAGTGTCATAACAAGTAAGCCACATATAATAATCAAACCACTCGAACATGTGCATCAAACCCCCCTTTTCAAACTAAACAAATGCACAAAGACGTTATACAATTTGTCAAATTTAGGTGTGGGAAGGGTGTCAAGGCATCCTATTAGGTCCAAACATTCCCTAGGTCCAAGGTGTTTCCCGAGAGAAACCTATCTAATCCACGTGCAAGTGTGAAGTGGAGTGGGGTAAACTTTTGGGCATGAGGTTCATGACATGCAAGGGTTTGTATTGTCTCATCTATGGGCACCTTTGTACAAGGTGAGTTGCCCTTCGTCTGTGATGCAACATTTTTCAATGACCATTTATTTCCATTAATTAATTAATTAAGGTCCAAACGCTAGGTACTCCCAATAGTTAATCGATTAGCTTGGGGGGGAGTACCACAGAGTCACTTGAAGGGATATGTACACAAAGTTCCATGGGAGTATAGTCTAGCTTGTAATGCACTTGTGTATATCCCTCAACAAGCAGTATATCTATTAATGTGAAATTATGCTTTTGCATGTCTTGTGGTTTCAAGAGATAATGGTTCAATGTTTCTCAATACTTCTTGGGAGAGCATCTGGAAGGTTTTATGATTTTATTTTATCTTTTGCCAACTATTTTCCCCTCTGGGCCTTTATCCCCTTCTTCCCATGAAATGAGGTACAATCCCTTCTTGGGTCAATACACCCAAAAATTCCAAAAGATAAGGAGACATAAGGAAAGAAGTATGGAAGGTGATAATTATGATCAGAAATGGAGGATGACTCTTCAAGCAATCCTCCAGTAGCAAATTATTCCCAAGGGTGACCAACTTACTAGGACAAAGTGACACCCACTAGGGTTAAATAATTCAAGGAGTATAAATTCCAATAAAGCCTTCTATAATCAAGAAAGGTGTTAGGGACCTAACCCCTCACGTAGGTAGAATAATATATTCTGATGTAATAAAGGTCAATATTAACAAGGCCTAGCAATAAGGAAGAATAAGTCGAATGTAAGAAGACCTAATAAAAGCTTCCACTTCTAGAAGGATATTCCTCTAGATGGTTCTTTTGATAGACATATTTAGTATAAATAGGAGTCAAGGGTATGAGAACTGTTGTCTTGGATATTATTGTAATAGAGCTCTGCTCAAATGGAGATTGCCCCATCGAAGAGGCAATTGAACATTGCTCTCAGTAATCGAAGTGCTCTTTCTGGTGTTATTCTGTTAACATTTCAGTATTATTGTGGTGTTGTTCTGGTTATATTGTTGTTCATCTGCCATTTCTATCATTTTATTTATGTTCTGCATACTTTTTATATATGGAATATTACAAGTGGTATCAAAGCACTTTCCTTGGCAGAAAATTGTGGGTTAATTTTTTTTCTTCAGGGTAGAGACGTATTCCGACGTCTTTAAGCCACATAGATCTGTCATTACGTGCATAAAATCGCGGTTGAGGGATTCATATATGCAAGAAATACAAGTGGTACTTAAGCACACATCTGTTGGCCACCCTTGTAACCCCTGTTGGACAACACCTGTGTATGGATCGACCTAGATTTCCTGAAGCCCTCTTTAGATAAATTGATCGGCCGCCTGACTGCTATAGTTCCACCGAGAACAACACTCGAGAAGATACTCTCTAGTAACTGGGTAGTCAAGTAGTACGACTAAGGGCATGGTCTAGCCTCCTTAGTTGGTGCCCTAAGATATTGGGCCGAGTACTACTGTTGGATCCCGCACGTATATCAGAGAGCTAGAGAACATGGCAAACCCTTGAATACCTAACCCTTGGGAACAGAAACAAAAAAATAAAACAGACAAGATCTATTGCCACACAACTGTGTTTGAGTTGCCAAATCACTACACATTTCTTCCTGGTTAAGCATTTGGGCATTTCATCACTGTAGTATTCTTCAGACTGAAGTATATTCCATTGTATTTATCTCTTCGCCCTTACCACATTCATACCTATCATCTTTCAGCAAAATTTTTTACCCCACCAGTCCCTTTTCGGTTTCCTCATCATCATGGCCCATATCCATAGCCAAGACTTGGAAGCTTGCTTCAATACCTTGCAATATAATTTCACAGAGACCCAACAATAAGTGAGACAACTTAGTGCCAATATTGCCACCATCAATAAAAAAATGCATTCCTCCATCGTCACCTCAATCGCGGAACTCAAAGAAGACTTCAAACAAGACATGGCTACCCAGCTTGAATCTGTCGCTTCAATGATCTACACCAAGCTGCATATCCCTGCAGATCCCCCTTTATCTGAACCAACTTTGCATACCGAAGTTGAAACTTCCTCTCATTCCAATAATTTTCAACCCCATAACTTTCAGCGTGACCTACGCCTTCCACAGGTGGATGTGACCAAATTTGATGGCTCAGACCCCACTTGTTGGGTCACTCAAATGGAACATTATTTCTCTTTGTATGGCATTACATATGACTTGGTCAAACTCCAGTAATGTGTTCTCCATCTATATCAAGAATGTTGGCAATGGTGGCAATGGCAAAAAACTGCCCATCAAGGGTATGTTTCTTGGACACACTTTGTGGCAGAGCTTTATGAAAGCTTTGACACTGACACCAACCATTTAGGTCGTTTGACAAAGTTGAAACAATTCGACATAGTTGGAGACTTTATAGTTTCTTTTGAGCGACTAGATTTTTGTACAGAGGGCATGTCTGATGCTTTTTTTCGAGAATGTTTAATCAGTGGCCTCAAGGATGAGATTCGTGCCCATGTCCTCATGGCTCAACCTCAGAGTTGGGTGGAGGCTACTAAACGAGCTAAGAAAGAACAACAAGTTGTCTCTTCTCAAAACTAGAAACCCCCCTTTATTCATCGCACTAAACCAGTAAATCCCACTCCTCCTTCTACTCCACTAAAGATCCAAACATTGACCAGGGCTAAAATGGATGAACGCCAACTCAAAGGCCTTTGTTATAATTGTGATGACAAATATTTTCCGGGACACAAGTGTAAGGAAAAAAAGATTTGTATGGCCATCTCGGAGGATGTTTCAGAAGAGGATGTTGAAGCTCCCCTTGTGTCTGAGTCACCTGAACCCACTGAAATTTCCCCTCCCTTAGACCCTCCTAAGGTAGAATCGATCATTTTCCTAAATTCTCTCACTGAATTCTTTGCTCGCTAAACCCTCAAACTAATTGGCTACATCAAGCATAGGACGACCATCATTCTTGTTGATAGTGAAAGCACCCATAATTTTATTCATCGCCGCATTGCCCAAGAAAATAATTGCTATATCCGTGCAATCAATAATTTCCAAATCATGATTGCCAATGGCGGGTCCATGAAATGTGGAGGGCATTGTGAAAATGTGTGTCTCCAAATTGGTGACTACCACCTGAAATCTCATATGTTTGCTATCGACATGGGCGGTTGTGACATTGTGTTGGGTGCATACTGGCTAAGGACTTTGGGTCCCATTCTCATGGATTTTAAGGAATTAACCATGCAATTCGACCAAGAGGGCCAGCAATATAAGTTCCAAGGCATCACTGCCGGTTCCCCTAAGATCATTAGTTCCCATCACATGGAAAAGCCTCTCAAAAAAGGTCATTCGGGTGTTATTTCCCAACTCTATGCCATACAAGAAACTGAGACACCCTATGTACCACAAGACCTCCAATCCATCCTCTCTAAACATCAAGTGGTTTTTTCCACTCCCCAGGGACTCCCTCCTTCCTGTGGTGTTCATGATTATTTCATTTCCCTTGTCCCAAGAAGCCTTCCTCCCAATATCCATCCCTATCGTCACCCCTTTTCCCAAAAAAATTAAATTGAGAAAATGGTTCAAGAACTGCTTAACGTGGGTGTTATCCACCCTAGTACGAGCCCCTAATCTTCTATTGTGGTCATGGTCATGAAGAAATAAGGTTCTTGGTGCATGTGTCCTGATTTTTGTTCCCTCAACAAACTCACCATTAAAGACAAATTTCCCATTCCTATCATTGATGACCTCTTGGATGAATTGAGTGGTGCCCAGTTCTTTACTAAACTTGATCTTTGTTCTGGCTACCACTAGATCTGTATGAAAGAGGCAGACATTCCTAATACTACCTTTAGAACTCATGAGGGCCACTTTGAGTTTTTGGTCATGCCCTTTGGTTTGTGTAATGCTCCCTCCACTTTCCAAAGCCTCATGAATCATGTATTCTTTCCTTTTCTCTGTCATTTTGTCTTAGTTTTCTTTGATGATATCCACATCTATAGAAAAATATGGACAGACCATCTGGCTCATGTGGATCGAGTTCCCCATCTACTCTCTCAGCACCAACTTTTCCTAAAATAATCTAAATGTGCTTTTGGCGCCTCAAAAGTTGAATACTTGGGTCATCTTATTGGCAAGCACGGTGTCAGGGTGGATCCTAAAAATATTGAAGCTATGCAAGACTGGCCTCACCCAAAGACTCTCAAAATCTTGCGTGGATTTATGGGCTTAACAGGTTATTATCGAAAGTTTGTTCAGAACTATGGAAAGATTGCGGCCCCTCTCACTACACTCCTTAAAAATAATTCTTTCACCTGGACTCTAGCAGTTGCTCGGGATTTTCAAACCTTGAAGATGGCCATGTGCACCACTCCAGTCTTGACACTTCCCGATTTCACAAAGACTTTTGTCCTGGAATGTGATGCTTCAGGAAAAGGAATTGGCATTGTCCTTATGCAAGAGGGTCGACCTTTGGCCTTTACCAACAAATAACTGTCTGAACGAAATTTGGGCAAATCAATCTATGAAAAGGAAATGTTGGCTATTTGGCATGTCTTTGATATTTGGCGCCCTTATCTATTGGGGCAACGCTTCCAAATTAAGACAGATCATCAAAGCCTCAAGTATTTTCTGGAACAACGCATTTCCTCCCTAGAGCAACAAAAATGGGTGACTAATCTCTTTGGATATGATTATGAGATCATTTATAAGAAAGGCAAAGACAATGTGGTTTCAGATGCACTTTCCCAAAAATACAAATATGAAGGGTCCCTTTTTTCTCTCTCCTTCATTGTACTAGATTGGATCCAAGCCATTTGCCAGGAATGGCTACAAGATCCCAAAAGTTCGCATATGATACAAAAATTGTAGTCCAATTCTCCAGTTTCCCCAGGGTACTCTTGGCTCCATGATGAGCTTCAATACAAAGGTCATTTGTATTTAAGTAAACAGTCAAAACTTAAATCCACAGTACTTTCTGAGCTTCGTGCTACACCCACAGCTAGGCACTCAGGGTTTACCAAAACATATGATAGGGTCAAACGTTCTTTCTTCTGGGAGGGTATGAAACAAGATGTTTGTAATTTTGTGGCTGAATGTGATGTGTGTCAACGCAACAAGGGAGAAACAATAAAATCTCCTGACACACTACAATCGCTTCCGATTCCACCTGCTATTTGGTGGGATATCTCTATGGATTTTATTGTAGGCTTACCTAAATCAGGCAATAAATCAATCATCATGGTGGTCGTTGATCGCCTTTCCAAGTATGCTCATTTATGTGCTCTTCAACACCCATTTACAACATCCACTGTGGCTCAAATTTTCATGGATCAGGTCTTCAAGCTTCATGGCATGCCACATTCTATTGTTTCTGATCGTGACTCAACTTTCACCAACAATTTTGGCAAGAACTGTTCAAGCTACAAGGCACCCAATTGCATCTCAACACAACTTATCATCCCCAGACTGATGGTCAGACTGAAGTTGTCAACAAGTGTTCGGAAACATATTTGAGGTGTTTTGCATCGGAAAAGAAAAATTAGTGGGCTCAATGGTTGCCACTAGTTGAATGGTGGTACAACACTTCATACCATACAACTACCCGCATGACTCCTTTTGAAGCAGTATATGGAAAAAATCCACCTTCAATTATCTTATATTTACTAGGTGTCTCGAAGTTCTAGGCGGTGGATCAAACGCTTACAGTTCGAGAGGCTATTCTCTGTACCCTCAAAGACAATTTGGTCATGGCCAGAATCGCATGAAGCAACAAGAAAATCAAGGCTGCTCTGAACGTCAATTTGCAGAAGGGGATCAGGTGTTTCTTCGGCTGCAACCTTACAAGCAAAATTCCCTCAAGGTTGACCATTGTCAGAAACTGGCGCCCAAATTTTATGGTCCTTATACAATTCTCAATTGTGTGGGACAGGTGGCTTATTAGTTATCTTTGCCCAGTCATTCTAAGCTACATCTTGTTTTTCATGTTTCCTGCTTAAAGAAGGTGATTGGAATTAAGTGGCAAACTCAAACCAGCCTTCGCGAGTTAGATGAAGAAGGATCCATTTGGCTATAACAAGAAGCATTTTTGGACCAGCATGAGTGTTGCCTACGTCAACGAACCATCAAGGAAGTGTTAGTCCATTAGAAAGATACAACCCCAACAGATGCCACTTGGGAAGCAACTACCATTCTGCAACAATTTCCACATCGCAAGTCTTGAGGACAAGGTTGTTTTTAAGGGGGAGGACATGTTAGGGACCTAACCCATCACATAGGTAGAATGATATATTCTGATGTAATAAAGGTCAATATTAGTAAGGCCCAACAATAAGGAAGAATAAGTCGAATTTAAGAAGACCTACTAGAATCTTCCCCTTCTAGAAAGATCTTCCTCTAGATGGTTCTTTTGATAGACATATTTAGTATAAATAGGAGTTGAGGGTATGAGAACTGTTGTCTTGGATATTATTGTAATAGATCTCTACTCAAATGGAGGTTTTCCCCTCGAAGAGGTAAGTGAACATTGCTCTCAGTAATCGAAGTGCTCTTTCTGTTGTTATTCTATTAACATTTCAGTATTATTGTGGCATTGTTCTAGTTATATTGTTGTTCATCTGCCATTTCTAGCATTTTATTTATGTTCTGCATACTTTTTATATCTGGAATATTACAAAAGGTCTTTTGCAACATGTTTAAATGATTCAAATATTATAATGACATTTACCATGATACCCAGACTCATTACCTCATGGAGCAAGACCCATTGCCTTCTGGGACCAGGCTAGTATGGTGGATGTTGTTGCTGTTGCTAATGTGTAGAATGCATCAATGAGAAAGAATGGCCCTCCAAGGCTATTCTTTGTTCATCTAGCTCTCGGCACTCCATGTCTACACCTGTGGGCCTCAAGACATAATCTCCTTAGTTACCCCTAGGTTGGGGGTAACCTATGGATCATACTCGGGTACATGTGCTCACCATAGAGTGCATGAGAAACTTAGCATATCCGGTACGACATGTGTCCTACAAATTCAAGAAAACACATTAGAGTATCTAGGTTGGTACTATCACCCTTTGTCCATATATGATAAAAATAAAAAAAACATATGTTGAAAATAAAATATCTCTAATCTAACATATAATCATGATCATACAATATATATATATATATATATATATAGATGAAATAAAGCAATATGAAAATGAAAATGAAACTACATTATCATGATATGCATGGTATATACAATGGATGCAAATGCCTACCTACCTACACTTACCTATACTTACCTGTGGAAGTTAAGTCTCTTCCCCATGGTGGGGCTTGAGGAGGCACCCACTAACTAGTAATGGAAGTTTCCTTCCTTCGAGTGTGGAAAAGTAATAGGAATCATTGACTGAATTCATTCTGATATTGAAGGGTCCAAGCCAAAACTTTGTGCAACCCTTAATGTTGTTAGGATCACCCATCTTTGTGTCCCACATCAACACCATGTCTCCCTCCTGGTACTCTTTCACTTCAAGCTTCATGTAATACCCCTGTTTCCACCCGTTTGTAAATATAACTATAATTGGCCAAGAGACTATGACAGACTAAATATGTGTGAATGTTTGATTTGATGAACCTTTGTATAAAATGGTCAATGTATGAATTTTCTATTATAAATATAAATTTGATATGTGTTGCAGAACTGCTGAAAGGGGGAAAGATTTCCAAGATAGACCATGGATGCTATGAGAGAGATGATGAGGGGAAACAAAGAATGGTTGAGATGAGCCTCACCATACCAATACCTACTGGGTGTAATTGTTGAACAGTCCTCTGACCCATAAATGAATTACTAGTCAGGCTGGTAGTTGGAAGGCCATCCTCAAGATTTAATGAGGAGATGGGGAAGGGTACCCATCTGTAAGGCTTCCATGCATGACCACGAATTGGGATTCAAACCCACACAACCTTCTTGAGGAAGGAAAGAAAGGAGGTAATTCGAGGACAAAGAGAAACCTGCGAGATAACAGAGTAGGGAATAACACTCTCCCGAGAAGAGAAGGATACTTTGACTTTGGAGTTGAGAGGAAAACGCTGAGCAGTAAGCTCATTTTTGGCTGAAGGAAGCCACATGCAGGGTTTGGCTACAAGCTGATAAACAAGGTTGACGAGTGACTGAGTAAGTACTCGTGTAGACCTCCTTTCTTGGAGTAGAGAAAACCAATTGCCAATTTCCTACGGGAGGAGGAGAGTAACCTTTGTCCCTTATTGTCGTGGAGGAAAGAGAAAGAATCTATCTCAGAGCATCATGATCTAGCTCGGGGGTGGCCAGTGGTAAATCCGATATGAGTGGTTGTGCCTATGGTTGGGAGGAAACGAGCACCCCTTTCAGCAGTTGCTTCACATTTTCCAGTTCTGATAAGTATTTTCATACTCTGTGTAATATATTGGATGTGATAATGAAAGGTCTATGTTTATGATTAAGTCTTTTAGTGTTTGAACAATTATTATAAATGATCTTTGGTTTGCTGTAAACTATTATATCTACATGATGTTTGATTTATCTCAGTTTATCTATTAGAGGGTAATGGGATGTGAGTTTGCAGGAGAGTCGGGATAGGAGTAAGTAAAATGCCTAAGTCCTGTCGATCCCTTGAATTCGCCTTAGCGGGAATGTCAAGTTCATCTCTGTGGGAGAAGGTGGTTTCCCTTCAGACTAACCACCCATCTGACTGAGGGCTCGTGCCTGTGTCCTTAACCCATTTTGTACAAAAGGATTTGCACCTAGCCCATAAGATTTCCCAGAGGACCCATGTGACGAGGGCCTAGGAACCCTGCACTAGTCCGAAAGGAGCCAACTCTTTTGGTTTTGGGACTTCGGGACTTGTGACTCCATAATCCTCGAAAACAGCCAAAGGCCGAAGTTGCAAATCGATGAGGGCCATCAATTTGGGGATACAAAGTATATCCCTCTTTGCTGTTAGATCGGACATAGGAAGGGAAGCGTTGAGCGCTTCGGTGAAATGCTACTTCGACAGAATAAGAGTGGTCTAGCGCCAAAAATCCCGAATGTCGGAGTTAATCTGGACCATTGAAAGCAGAGGGACACGTGTCAATAGATCAACAGACATCCGAGAATCTAGGTATTCAACGATATAGGGACGCACGAGTTTCCCCAGAGCTCTGCAAGTTGGAGTAAACCCTGGTCGTAGATGCTAGGTACACGTGGTGGTAGATCTAGCATGGTCCAGAGGGAAATCTGAGAGATACATGCCAAACACCCGAATGTCGAACGATCAAAGTGACGTTGATCTTCGATCTTTGGATCCTAGGGATCCCTCTCAACCGTCGATCTAAGAAACCACCCTCGATTACCCAACCGATTGGGAACATGTCGTGGAGTGACACGTGGGCCTATTTTTCCACTATCAAAGGTTGTCCATTGAACTAGGACCATTGGATGAATGGGTACGTGGAAAGTGATCCTGTGATCCAAAGATTTCGTACTTCAGAGGAATTTGGCCAAGGGTTTTCAAGGTGTGAAAACTGTCGAATTCGCGAACGTTGGAATAAATCTCGATTGTTGATAGGAAGAGGATGCGTGGCACCAGATATGAGAGTCTGGGGACTCAACTCTTCGAGGGATTTGTGTTGAGAGGATTTAGTAAGCTCCTAAGCCCAGAGCCACGAAGTAATGAGGACCGTGGATCTATGTATCCACATGGGTAAATCCCAACCGTATGATGGAGGTTGACATGGCTCACTGACATCATCCTGAGTGACGTGGACCACAGCTAAGGTGCCATGTGTCACCCATATTTGGCCGATTCACCAACTCTTGAGGCCTATTAGAGCACGACATGTGCCACCCCCTAATGAGGATATGTGCCACCCCTTGACCCTCGCCATGTAACTTCTGGTTCGCACCTGCCTAGCCAACGCGGATGGTGACATATTCGAGACTCCGAGAGTTTTGATAACTTCGACATTCAGAAGAGTCAGGGCGTGGTACAATATAGGATGTTCAACGCTAAACGTTGAATGTCGATTTTCAAAGGGCCAAGCTATGTGACACGAATTCAGAAGATTTGAGTGTAGGTTGATAAAGGAAGGTCCAATGACGATCGTCGAACATCGATGGACCAACGACGACCACCGACCACTGAAACGTTGAAACGTAGGACATTCAATGCTAAATGTCGAACGTTGATCGCCGAAGGGCTAAGGCAACGTGGCGAGATTTTGAAACTTCAAGGATTAGTAAAAAGAAGTGTTCCACGCCGAACGCCGAAGCCCCTTTCTAACCGTAGGATCTTGGCGAAGGATGTGGACCGTTGATTTCCTTTGATGTTCGAAGATCTGGGAATTCGACAACACCGTTGGAACTCTCGAAGCACCAAAATCTTCGCTAAATAGACTCTTAGCTCTCGGTTCTCAGTGCAAGGTCCTGAGGAGGACCCCGCTAGCTGGTTTAAACGCTTAGTGAGAAATGTAAACCTCGGGGAAGCAGAAAAAGAGGGTTTTTCTTAAGTAAGGGACCGAAAATGAACCAGGAAAGTGAAAAATTTGATGCCCCATCCAGAGAAAGGGTATTTAGGGGTTGGGTGTGTTACACTTCATCGGTTCTTGTATCACTTTGGTATGGTTCCTAGAGGGAGGTGTGTGGGATTTTATTGTAAGGACTTCTTCCTAGCTCGGTTTAATCAATAGGTCTTTGTCTTCCTTCTTGAATACTTTGACAGAGCCAACTTATTTTTCCTTGTATTTGTCAAGCAGTTGTTGATACTCTTCTTACTTTGGCCATTGTATTTCATCAAAATCCTCCTCCTCAGTGAAAGGCAAGTCATCTGGAGAGAAAGTAGGAGGAGTCTGATTTTTTGGTTCATGCACTTTGTTAGTCTTAGGTTCAACGTCAATCTCTTGTACATGAACCTTGGCTATTGGCATGTTGGGTAGGCGTGCAACAATTCCATATTTCATGGGAAAATTGATATAAGTCAAGTCCATCTCCAACCTACCACCCAACATTGCAACAAACTTTATAGAAAAGAGCATCCCCCATACATAAGGGACATCGACCACCACGATATCAATTTGGATAATCCTCTCAGGATACTTAGCAAGGTGCACTTTCACATTTTTGACTACTCCATGTGTAGGTATGGCCCTAGACTCAAATCCACACACATTCTTGTAAGGACGCATGGTATTCAAACCTAGTTGTTCCATTACCTTCAAGGACATCATATTGGCACCTGCTCCTTATTCAAGCATGCACTTATTCAAACACTTGTTATTTCTTTGCAATGACATGAAGAAAGGTGGGTGGCCATCACATTGTACCCTGAAATGATTTTCTTGCAACATAATGGGGGGATATATTGGTTCATCCAATACCTTGAAAAATCTCTCAAACCTATTCTTCATGGAAGGAACCTTAATGATTTCTTTCAAGGGTATTGTTACATGCATTTTTTCCAAGGCACCTTCTAGGTCAAAATTCAAGTCAACATTGGTAGCCTTGGGCGTGGATTTGGGGAGGAGCATACTCATAGGTGGAGTAAGTTTATGTTGTTAAGCCTTAGGGTCAGTGGGAAGAGGTTGAAGAATTCATTTATGTATGGTGTAAACTTGCAATTCTTGAAGGTTTCTTATAACTTCCATCCTATCCCTTCTGACTGCCTCCTTTATGCCTTCTTCATGTTGTTCATGTTGTTCTTCAACTAAGGCATGACTCATAATATTTACTTGATCAGAATCCCCAGTTTTTAATGGACACTCATGCTCCCAGTGTGATTCTCTACATTGAAAACAGGTCGGCTGAGGCCGGTTTCTGAACCTGCAAGTGAATCAAATCAACAGGAAATCAAATGAAGCCCAATTGAGGGAGGAAATTATACCTTCTCCCCAGTACGGTCGCCAATCTGTTTTCACTCTTTTCGTCGATGTGTGAGCAAAAAGTGAGTGCTTACATGCCTAGTTGGGCTCTGCTAGTCATGACAGCTGTATGTAAAGAGGTTAGAAAGAAAACAATAGAGCTATTAACAAGAATGAAACAAAAACTAAAAGAAAACATGAGCATAATGAAAAGAATGAAAAACAAAAGAAAATAGACCAATATCACCAATATATAGCTTGATCTGATTGATGAAATCCAAAGATACACAATGGGGAAAGAGGACTTGGGTCCCTTCCCTCTCCAATGGAAGGCTCTTGAGGCCCTCAACTGATTGCTCTCCTTATGATGAAGGTGAAAATGTGAATGAAAGAACTCCTAAGCTTCT
>JZKD02S2248359.1:23594-35716 GCA_000966675.3 Picea glauca
TATAATTATTATCTCCATGGAAATACTTCAATTATAATTATTATTATTTATTCAGGCACAGCAAAAACGTTTAAACCATGAAAAATTCGTGGTTCAACGACATGCATAGTACATAATCATAGACGTGAACAATAGAGTGGTCCATGGATCAGCCGAATGCCTCGCAGGTCTTCTGACTGAAGCCCAAACGGTTCTTCTCTCTATCATATAATATATAAAAGTTTTGCTGTTGGTAGTTTCCTAAGAGCACAGCAGGTCCAAGATCTGCTTCCAAAACACTGCTGTTGATCATTGCCAAGCAGTATGTATGAAAATGGGAATCCCCAGCAATGAAAGTATTCTCAAAAGGCAATACCATGTCTGAGCCACCCTTGAAATGGAATGCAAACTCAGGGAACTGAATATTGTCCACACCAGAGACATTGTAACACAATCCATAGCCAGTTAAAGCTTCGATTTCACGAGTTCTTGTATATCCAATCTGAGAAGTAAGCTTACCTACTATCTGGTTATAGACTGCATCGGGAAAGAGAGTGACAGAAGAGCCCGAGTCGATTATGGTTCCACCATTCCCATTGGTGTCAAATCTCAATACGTTAGAGGGCAGCTTCAAGCGCTTTCCACCAATACTGATCCCTGTGAGACCAATGTAATAGTATATGTTGTATGAAGGTGCCCTGGAGTTATGTAGAAAGGGAGTATAATTCAAACGGATATCCTTGGGGACAGCCTTGTCACCGAGCACCATCCTGCTGCTCTTGTTTTTGTTGTCAAATAACCGGTGGCTCTGAAGGCAATACGCAAATCTACCGCTAATAAGGGGACTAAGCTGCGAAGGCATAGACAGTCCTCCTCTGCCAAATCCTGCAATACCAGCAAACACGGACGAAACCACTGAACATCCGACTCCGAAGTGCTTTATTTCTCGTCTTCCTCCGTCTTCCAATGGCAAAGTTAAGGTCTCACTCAATAGACGGCCGGTCGTGTTTCCCGTGCCATACAGAAGCGTATACTGTGGACAAGCCCGCGAACAGTTGTGGATGCTTCCGACGCAGCCGTAATTCGCACACAGGTCTTTGCACTTTGGATCTGCACACTTTACAAGCCCAGCAGAGGATGACTTTCTTGGATGAAACACACTGCTGTATTCAGGGCAGTGGTTACATGTATAATTTGTGGTGCAGGGTACCCACACCACATCACTGCCCGTGTCCATGACGAGCAGTAGATCCTGTGGAGGAGTTCCCACCGAGAATTTGATGTAATACTCGAGGTCGTAGCTGTGACCGTAAAGAGACCCCTCCCCGCTGATAGACTTCCTAATCATCCCTCCCTTCAGTACCGAAGCACGATCCTTGGAGGCCTGCACCATCTTTGCAAGCCGCTGGTATGCTCTGTCGTCATGGTTAGAACCAGCTTCCGCCGCCACAAATTCTTCTTCGATTCTCATGTGATGAAGAGTCATCACTATTCCATTGTTTTCATCATTCTCTTTTCCAGACAATATTGCAGAGAGTTGCAGTGAGAGGAGGAGGGGCCAGAAGATCAGCTTGAGCCTGCAGGCCAACATGTTGCCAATTCTGCAAGGAAGTTAACAATGAATTTTGAGATTGGGCAATGGCAGCACTGCATATTAATAATTATATTCAATTATTATGTTTGGTTGGCGGGACCATCACTATGATGGTGAATAATGCGCCTCACGAATTTTGTGATGACATGTTTTGGACGGTAACTTTAGACATATATACATATGTAAGTTTTCGGTAGGGGCGTTTGTCAATAAAATTTAAAAGAAAATCATAATATTTAAAGTTACTCGCTTTACAAACTTTATATTTAAATTAAACTAAAACACAAATCACGTAGATCTTGTGACCCAAAATATGGGGTAGAAACTCTGGAGAAACAGGGAAGCATACGTGCAAATAAAGGTGCGTAGTGGGGGCCTTGGAGGCTCTCAAAAGACATGGTGCACACCTTCTCATCAAGAAAAAGAGAATCCAAAGTTTTTTTCATAAATTAATTTATAAAATTTATTTAAGATAAATAAAAGTTGTACTTTTTTCAGATAATTTTGTTTGATAAACCTGGTCAAAAATTGTTGGAATTTCATATTTGAATTATTGAGTAATATAATTCAAATGTACTTTTTCAGGGCATGCATTAACCAAAAAAAATGAAATTTAAACAACAAATAATGATGATTTGACCAAATTCTATTAAAAAATTCAAAATATTAAATATTTAAAAAAAAACAAAATATTTTTTTTTTTTTTTTTTATGTTAAAAGTGTATATAATATTTTCCTAAATATAAAAATCATTTAATTATTGATGATGATGATTAACATCCACTAAGACCTAATTGGTCTATTAGACCTTAAGAGGGTAAGTGATTATTCGTGATTCTTTAGAATTTTGTTTCTGTGCTCGAAAAGTATTAAGAGAAGCTTTCCAAGATCACCATACTTTTGTTGAGTTAAGAGGTTAGGAAGGTTGGTAGTATGATCAATATTTTGAAAATGAGATCTAATATGGGTATAGGCTGGACAATCTAAGAGAAAGTGTTTTTCATCTTCAACCTTCTTACTGTCACAAAGGTGACACACTCTTTCATCCCATGCCAGTTTCACTATGGATCTCGTGAGAATTTGTTCTTATCTTAGCAATGCTTATTTTTTTCTTTACACTTGGCAAAATAGATAGATAATTTTGATCTTCTAGATTAGAGTTGATTACATCTTTATAATACCTTAATTTTATTTTTTCCTCCAACTCTTTATCACACCACATTTTTTCTTTAAATTTTGATTTGACTTTTTTTTTAATAGTATCTTTATTCTGCAAAATGGTTTCTTCCATGATTCCCCAATAGTTTAGCCAAGAGGGCGTCTTTATGCCATCCTCGGACTTGATTTGCCCTAGATCTAAGATAATGAAAATAGATTGAAAATGACAAAAAAATCAAAGGGTATCCATGCAAAGCAACCAAATGCACAGAGCCCGAAAGGAGATGTGAGCAGTTAAAAATGCACAGGCTCTCCATCCATAATGCAGGGTGGCATTTGAAACGCAAGCGAAACCTGGCATGAAATTGAAAAGCCCAAACCAAATCGTGGGTAGAGGAAGCGGAATCGTGGTCACACCTGTTTGATTTAAGTATAATCAATTTTCAATCACTTAACGTGGCAATGAGGTGGTGAGCAAGTAAATTTTTAATCTTATTACATCAAAATGGGGGACCAACAGGTACGTGCAATCAAGTCAACGCATTGTTAAAGAGTCTTCCGACTTGTATCACAGTGAAACGCCGACTTGTATGCGTGCATCTGTAAAGAACGCATCCGCATGCCACCAACACATATATAAAACGTTAGCAGCACATTTCACCACCACGTGGTAAAGACTCTATCACTCAAAAACCATAATTATCTTTGCTAATTTTCTAGCGTGGCAATTTAGTGAGCATTATGTAATTTTTTAATCATATTAAGTAAAAGTAAAAAAGTAAACATAGAAACGTATGTCTTTATAAAAGCAAAGAAGTTAATTTATCAAACTCTCATTTATTAATTAGAGTGTAAGACGAAGAATATGCCAACATCTTCCATTCCTGAACATAAAATTAAAATTTTTAATTTAAAGATTGATTAACCCAACTATTTTGATAAGGGGGACGCCTATCAGCGTAATTATAAATTACTTTTATTTTATTTTTTTAAATATCTAAAATCTTTTATTCATATTTCATTGATTGATAAATTTGAATTATTGCAAAGTCGATGAATAATTTCTAGGAATTAATTAAATAATTTATATAACATTCAATATGGCTTTGATTACACATTAGTTTATAATTTCTAGGAATAATTAAATTATGCCTTTGATTGTTAAATTTGAATTATTGCAAAGTCGATGGATAATTTCTAGGAATTAATTAAATAATTTATATAACATTCAATATGCCTTTGATTACACATCAGTTTATAATTCCTAGGAATAATTAAATTATGCCTTTGATTGTTAAATTTGAATTATTGCAAAGTCGATGAATAATTTCTAGGAATTAATTAAATAATTTATATAACATTCAATATGCCTTTGATTACACATCAGTTTATATTTTACCATAAATTTATGCATCTCTTACAAAATTATATATTAGAAATTATTTTTATTTTATTTTTTAAAAATATCTAAAATCTTTTATTCATATTTGATTGATTGTTAAATTTGAATTATTGCGAAGTCGATGAATAATTTCTAGGAATTGATTAAATAATTTAATTCTTTTCTCAAGATTAAGCCATTCATTTTCTGTATCGGATGCAATGCAAGTGACCGGGCCAAATGAATGAAAAGAGAGTTGGATTGCGGTGAGGGTATTGGCTATACCGAGTCAGGTATTGCCTCTCGACGTCAACTTGTTTGATATAGAAAAAATAATGTTATGCCACTATCAGTTATAGAAAAAAATGTTTTTTGACGTTATGATTTTTAAATGTTTATCAAAAATTTATATTTTAAAAATAACGAACAAACTAAATATGTTAATCTTTTTTATATATGGTCTTGAGTGGGCCTAATGGTTAAGAACATGTGTTTCCTCTTAAGAGGTCACAGGTTCAAATCCAGAGGGGGGTAGGGTATGTATACCTTCTTATACTTTACCAGTCAAATCACTGGGTGGAGGTGGGAAACTTTATAAAAGTATATTAATGGGTTCAAAGGACGTGATTATAACCCATTATGTTTGCATACGTAGTCTTCGACAATTTTAATCTTAATGAAACTATCACTCTGTAGAAACATACGTGCAATTTCAAAGTGGGCTTTTAACATTCTATGATATAGTTAACCTTATTTCAATTTCAGGTCATCCATGGCTTTGGGATATTAAACAAATGGTGGTGAAATCATAACTAAGATGTTTTGGCAAGAGAAAAGATTTTGAGCTAGCGTATGAGGTTCATCTGCACTTTCAAGTACATGGCCAAATTTCTATGTTGCATGTTTGTGCTCCTTTGGGAACATCTATTGGTCGTGTGTACCCCTTAAAGGAATAACATATGGCTGGATGAAATGTGAAATATGAAATAACCCATCCACCTGAGCTAACCCACCGAACTTACTATGGACATATCTTATAGAATACTTTACATCTAATAAAACTTACCTAAACAACTAGCTGAAGGTAATGCTGCTATGCAGCCTTGTTATAGGTAGTGATAATTACTAAGCGATGTTTTTTCTTACATGAGTGACACCTATTTATTTTCATGTTTTCAATGTTTATTTTACTAATTTTGCATTTTTATATGACTAAGATCTATCTTTTATCATGTTTTCGATGTTGTTGTGTTAGACTTTTCTTGAATGATTAATACTTATCTCTTTTTATGTTTGACATTTGTGTGATGAATGTAAAGCCTTGGTTGTACCAATTACTAAAAAAATGTTTTAAGTTTATTTGGTGTTAACTCAACTAACTAGTTTTGCCAACTTAATGACATTTCATTGCAGTGCATTAATGCTAAATTAGAATTCAAGGGGTGTGAGAATAACATCACTCACTATCAAAATTGAGCATCTCAACCTAAGTGACATATGATAGTGATCTAAATCAGAATTCAAAGAGACCATGCGGATAACATCATTCACTATCAAAGTTTATCGGGTCAACTTCGAAGACATGCTAGTGATCTAATTTGATCTATACCAATGAGTGACATGGTAGACTTAAATCTAAAGAATTATAGTGACCCGCACATTTGAACTTTATAAACATTGGGTCAAGGTTGGTGTTTCATTATGCTTGATAGTGATCCACATATTTAAACATTACAAACATTGGGTGAAGGTTGGTGTTTCACTATGCTTGATAGGACTCTTTTGGTAGATATATTTTCCTTATTATGTCCCTTCCATAGTAGGGACATTATGTTTTGGGCTAGTTTCATTATTTGGGTGTATGGTTTCTGATACGTTATCAGGTGGTTTAACCTAAAGTTTGTTAATGTGACGTTTGGATTGGATACTGGATCTAGGGGGTGGTGATTGATGCGTTAATGCGTGAGAACATGGTTCCTCAGAACTTGTGTCACTCCATTAGAATCTATGTCACCCCATTAATGTTGTATGTTGTGCATTCCTCACAAAAGGTGGCAGAGTGTATTCACGACCGCAGCAACAACAACACCATAGTTTCCATGTCTGGCTTAACCCTATGTAAGGGATCTCGACCCTGAGGTCGCAGATGCCTAGCTCGCGCAATTATTCATTCCTCTAGGAACGATGACCTCAATTCGAGTCTGTCGCGATAGCATGAAATGAATCGTTGGTCTTCTCATATTATGGCTACGATGTGAGGAGTTACGCCCCAGGGCATTGTTTGTCTGGATTTGGAAACTGTACGATGGGGAATTCCGCAACCAAACCTTATATTGTAAGCCACAATATACTTTTTGCATATAGCGCTGCTGTAAAAATATATATGACCAAGTACCAGGTGAGATTGTATCTTGTTTTCAATTGACTGAGCACTAAATTTTTTCTTTTGTTGACCCAACTTCTTTCTAAAAATAGAGTATTTTGGAGACTCAGAGGGTTTTAATTCAGGTAAATGACAGATCGATGCTTTTCTAGTGGAGTCTTAGGCCACGATTTTTGCGGTCTGTAGTTTGTATGGGTGATGTTTGATGATTTATTGAAAACTAAGTCATTTTCTCATCTTTCTTATAGTATATGCTTGACCTAATTAGATTTTCCTAGTGTTTATATTGTTAATATATCTCGGAAATGATTTGACGGTGAAATGTTCAGAAATTTTGGTGGAACTTTTGATCCTTAATCCCTTAATCGGTTGAAAGCAATCATTGTAGTGAAGCTCGATCCAACGGTCAATTCTGGAAATTTCACCTTGTTGTTATCGCTAAAAAATCGTCCGCAACATTGCACGCAAATGGTCAAAGAACACCTCAATGCCAACAACAATTAATCCACTTACAACACTGAAATGCATTTTCAAAAGGCGAAAACTATACAATTGGGTCAAAAATTGACATATGCAAATTCACTAAAGGAAGCGCGCGCACAGTGCGTAGTGTGTGTGGGCCAACAAATCCCTCGGAGTGCACAACTGTGTACGAGAAAATCAACGCACTTTTATGAACGACACATTTATGGATCTTGTCGGCCCCTGAACCACTTATGGACTAGCTCCCAACATGAATTGACCCTCATATCTGAGCAACATCCAAATGGGAGTTTGGTCAAGGACTAGAGGGTGCCCTAAAAGGCCCCTTGTTCACACCAAGAACCAATTAAATTTTTCCTTGAAGAAATGTTATAAATAAGAGCCATGGGTGCACTAAGAAACCAAGATCTTCATAGTGTTGTTATGTTGCTAGAATTCTCCCTTGGGAATCATCTTTTCTCTTTGGAGCCTTCAAGCACCATTGCAATAGGCTATTCCACTCACTTCTTGAGGGAATAGGCATTGTTGTTCTTCACCATTTTCCATTTTCTTCCATTGTATGAAGAGATCTCCATTAGGGAACTCAATATCCCTCCCAAGGAGGAAGAGGGGACTCATAAGTCCTTATTTTTCTCTACGGTGTTTTGTCTACTAATCTATTGATCCATAGGTAGCATTATGTTGGTCATTGTTTGATTTTCATGGTTCTAAGTTTCTCGTGCTTTCTAACTTTTATTTCTTAGTTGTTTTAGTTTATTTCTTTGTTTATACATGTTTTGGCTTGTTTAACCCACTCACAAACAAATGTATTGTCTAGCAGGTTCATCTACACATGCAAGTGTTGTTATTTTTCTCACCCAAGTGACAAAACCGACACAACAAATTGGCGACCATACTGGGGATGGGTATCAAATTCCACCCTATTTGAGCTTAGAGAGCACTCATTTCTAATCAATTTGTCTTGTAGGTACCAAAACCAGCATAGCCCAACCTGTAGAAGTCAAAATTAAAAGCCAGGGAAGGAGTATTTCACTTAGAAATTTATTCCCAGACGCGTGATAGGAAGTGCGCGGGATTTTTTTCCCACAAACACGCACTCTACACACCACAATCTTCTTTTCTATGCACATTTTCCACATTGTGCACCCACTGCACACCTGTCAGAGTTGTAACCCACACATTTCTCTATATTTTCAAAATTGTAAGGGTTGTTATGATGATTTGAAGACCCCTAGCCTTCAGTTTTTTGCTTTTGTGCACTTTGTAATACACATGCACTCCACTTGGAGTCCTTTCCCATATGAAAGGTTAGCCAACATAGGCACTTAGGGGGTAAAAAGAACCAAATATTCTCCTCTTTTGATTTGGTTGCCACATGGATGGATTGTTTGGCTTGTAAAATTTTAAGTTGAGATTATTTATATCATACATAAATCACTTACATCAGGACTAGAAATTAGCTTTGACCCTTGAGTATGCTCTTCTCTCGCACCCTAGTGTGATATTGAGAATCAAAAAGGTGGTTAAAGGGACAATTCATCTCCCTTAACAAAAATATTTAGGAGAGTACAAAGCCCCCCTAGGGTTCCTCTTAGTTTCTTGAAATCATATTAAAGTTGTAAGGGCCCATACATGCCCACATGTTGCAAACTTAGGATAGTTTCTTAAAAATTGCTTTTTTAGTTTACATCACAATCTAGGGAAGTTTAAAGATCAAAGTAACGGGCCCATACACTATCACATGATTGCAATCTAGGATAGTATCAAAGCTTTCTTAGTGTAAACAACATATAGGGAGTTTAAAGTATTTGTAAAGGACCCATATGTCCACATTGGTAGTTCTTTAGGGATTTTAAAATTCCGCAAGGTTGTACCAATGACACTTAGTAAACTAGGTAAAGAAGATTTGTAAGGACCACAGGAAGTCCACATGTTGCAGTCTCACACCTAATTTATTAAAAATTTGGCACACTTTTTCACTCTCTTGCACACAAAGTCACTCCCCACACACGTAATTTCTATTTTGAATAGTGGAGGTTGAAGTAGGTTTTCTCCAAAGGAATTCTGAAACGTGCCACTACTTCTTTGGAAATTACCCACACCCATTAATTCAACAGAGATTGGTCCACATCGCCAATCTCACAACCCACCACATCTAAAAAAATTCTAAAAACTAACTAAATTTTCCTCCACATGAGGTGAAAAAAGAATTTTTTTAGTCTACGTAGGATCTTGGGGTAGGCATCTAAATAACCCCCCATTATCTGGTTCTCACATTTTCAAACATAGAAATTGAGAAATAGGGAACTTTCAAATCCTCCAAGTCAAGTGTTCCTACACCATAAGGCAGGGAGATACCCGTGAAGGGTTGAAGGCCAAGGTTCGGTTGTTCTGCGAATCCCTCCTTGAGTCACCCAACTCTTGGAAGGGCATCCAATCCATGACCCATTTCTGAGGCTGAAAATCTAAATGTTGCACTTTGACCAAGGTACCTAGTGGCCAAAATTTAGGATATCTACACATGTGGCGGTTGTGGGCTGCAATCGCACCTTGGTCGGATTTTTTGTGGCTATTGGGAAATATCGCCAACTCTTTTGGGATATGCACCCTCTAACCCTCATTATAATTGATTATTTCATTCTTCACTAGTTCCTCTTTTGGTGGCTTCAAACCTCACTGTTGAGTGCTCTTGGAAGGTCCAGTGCTATTTGAGAGGAAGGACGTTACATCTTTTAGGACACGATATTTTTATTTGTTGTTCCCCCACATAGACAAACTCCACCTATCCACATGCTTGTTTATTTTACAATGATGTATGTATGATTTTCATTTGATTACATGCCATTATGAGTTATACTATGTTGTGAAGGTCAAATTATAAAAAAAGCTTGTTCATTTATTTCTCTTGTCACCATTTGCACACATTCACTTTTCTAGTCAGAAACATAGGGGACCCATAGAATCCCCATCGTTCTAGATGCTTGCGGGATATTCCTCCTATTCTAGGAGGGGTTCATAGTCTTGCCAACTCATTGGCTCAACCATCTCACACCCCCGTGAGTGATACTATTTTTGGATCAGATTTACTTGGTTCCACTTTGCTTAGGTAAAACACCCAAGGCCATCCATCTGTTAGTTCTCCTTCACAAGGAGGCGGGAGTCAAAATTATTCTCAAGGAAGAAGTACACATCCATTAAATATCCCTCAAGGGATAGCTCCCTTATCTACACACACAATGGTTGGAGCTAATCCTTCGCAAAATATCCATATGCCATACTTGGCATCTCTCAACATTCCTGATTTAACCAAACTCACGAATGATCCCATTTTGCATGATGCTACTTGGCCCAATATGCCTACCAAGTTACCTTCATACATTCCAAAGTTTGAAGGAAAACCAAGGGAATATCCCACCAACCATGTTATGACCTTCCACTTATGGTGCTCTTCAAACAACATCATGGATGATTCCACCCGCCTAAGGTTATTCTAGAGAAATCTCACCAGTGCATCAGCCAAATGGTATGTGGACAAAAAATCAAGGTCCCATGTGACCTTTGAATCATTGGCCAAGGCCTTTTTGTCCTTTTTTAAACTTCCATTTTGTCATGACACTGGGTTAGAACTTCTTTCTGAGTTCAAACAAACAACTGTTATCCATATCGCTGACCACATCCATGAATGGCATCGACGACGTAGTTTGTGTAAAGCCGAAACCACCAAAGAACAACGTATTGATTGGTTTCTCAAATCACTTGTCTCTATTATTTCCAAGGATTTAGCCTCCACTTTTCCTCAGTCCGAAGAGGAGGCCATTAGAAAGTCTCAACAGTTTGACCTCATATATGCTCAATTGAGTTACTTGTACACAGTATTTCCTGATGCACCTAGACCCCTACCGTTTGGCTAGGAAAAACCTGGGGCTTCTCATGCTGCAGATGGGTTGATTGGTTCCATGACACACCCCAACCCTTATATCCATCCACCACCCCCTTATGGGGAAAGACAATATCCGCAAATGTATGGAGGGAAACCTTGTTACCCTCATCCCCCTCACCAACAGTCATATCCTATTGGTCCATATCAACCATTGGGGGCACCCCCACCGGTACCCATGATGCATCTGATCTCTCAACCAAGTACAAGTTCACCATAAACCCCTGCATATAACCCCAACAGTGTGGGAAGTACCTCAACTTCCTACACACCCTATGGATCGTCTCCTCAAAACAATCCATATTTTCCTTTTCCACGTCACCCTCATCAAGTGTTTCCTCCATAAGGACAACCGCATGCCGACGTTAATTTTGTTCAACCCTCTCCCATTCAACAACTTCAAGATTTTGAGCAGTTGAATACGGAAAATCCATCCCATCAACCGAATAATTCCAAGAAGAAAGGAAAAAAATGAAACAATAATAACCTGGGACCAGGAGGAAATAACCCCCAACAAAACCATCCCACTGGGGGAAACCAAAATCAAGGCAACCAGAACCCCCAAGGGGACAAGAATAACAAACGACAAGGAAAGAACAATAAAAATATTAGGACGAACTTCCATTGCGAAATTTGTGGTGAGTATGGGCATTATACTCACCATTGCCCCCAAATTTTTGACTTCAAACGAATGAAAGAATCCATGAATGCACAACATCCTCCAGCGTTGTCTACCCCTTAGCAGGCCTCGCAACAGTACTTGTAGCAACCACCTCTGACCATTTTTCAAAATCCTATTCCATAGTAGGGTGTGATGAATACCCAATAGGAGGTACACCCTGCCCCACCCCAAATGGGGCAGTATCAACACTCGTCCCCCACTCAACTCAGGAATCTATCTAACCACAATATCCTCCTTACCAGCGAAGAAGAGATTCTTTTGCAAACTCGTGGTCGTCAATATGGAGTCCCTCCTGACTCTACCCCTACCACCTCGGGAACACCTCTTGATACAACCAGACAACCCTTGATGATTGTAACATCCCGCTCTGGCGTGCTGAGAACACTTATTATTTGAGGACACTTGCTCCAAAGTGATCTGGACCCTTTTTGATGTTAGACCTTTTATATTTGATTATGATGTGATTGACAGATGACATGATGTGTTACTATTTGATGTAGATGGGTGCTATTGACTCAGTTTTAT
>JZKD02S2248359.1:47349-58965 GCA_000966675.3 Picea glauca
TTAATATGCATGTTTTAATTTCTGGTTAATAACGTTGTTCATTACAATTATGGTTTATTATCGTTTAGCCTTGGCTTCCATGGTTTCTGTGGATCTCTCATACGTTGGTCTTGAGCTGTCCTTCATATCGCGGAGGAGAGATGAAGCCTCCAGCACCGTCCAGATCCTTCCAAATATGGGATCGATATCCTCAGTCAAGCTTGGCTTTCCACCTTTAAATTTTTTTTTTAAATCATCCATGTCTGAAGGATCGTGTCTTTACCGTCATTATATTTTTTCGTGGAGCCTGCGCAGCGTGCCCTAAGGGATTGCAAGAACCCCTTCTCCTCTGTGGCATGTAAAATGGTGTTGGGTTGTTGTGCCATTGAATTGGGTAGCGTGACGAGTGCCCACCGTTCGCCAGGTAGCCGTTCACTAACCTGCGTTGGGCAGTGAGCGGAACGCCAACCTTTCCGCCTCAAACGCTCAGAATTTAGGGTTGGGTGCAATAAATGTGGGCGTAGGGTAATGTGATGCTAACCTTTGTTCCTAACGATAAAGATCTTTATTTATTGTTACTCAACTGATATTTCATGAGTTTATTATGATTATGTCATAGCAGTGTTATTATTTACCAGCTATTAATTGATCCTTATTTATTGCTATTCAAATGATATCTATTGGGTCTTTATTAATAATTATGTCTTAGCGAGGTCATTTATTGCCGACAATTAATTTCATTATTGTTTATATAAAAAGGGGACATGGCTTTTTACATGGATTTAATCTTTGTAGTTTCCCCTTGTTAGCATTAACCCTAAATTCCTTATTCTATTCGAGTAATTGAGACGTGAAGGTAATGATAAGATATGCATTATTTTAATAGGCATTATTTTAATACTTGTTATATGCTTATATGTTAATAGATTTTAAATTTGAATGCCATTGACAATACTTGTTTAAATGTTAATATCGATACAGTTTTAAGTGCAATATTAATATTGGCTTTCACATATTATTGGCTTCCACATATTAATATTATACTGGTTATTGGCCATGTTAATAATAGGCATTCATTTGATTATTTGTTATAGGCTTATATGTTAATATTGTTTAAATTGAATGCAACTAACAATACTTGTTAGATATTAATAATGATATGGTTTTAAGTGCAATATTAATATTTGCTAAATGGCAATGGTAATGCTTGTTCAAATGGCAATATTAATAATTGTTTTATTGCCTTGGTACTAATAGTTTAATTTGCAATAATAAGGTTGTTTAATCTGCCAGGGAAATGATGATGTTTGCTTCGCAAAATTAATATTGTTTTAATTGCCATGATATTACTTGTTAATTTGCAATAATCAGGTTGTTTTAATTTGCGAGGGAATTGATGATGGTGAATTCGCAATTTTAATAGTTGTTTAATTTCCATGATATTACTTGTTAACTTGCAATGATAAGGTTGTTTTAATTACCAGGGAATTGATGATGGTTGATTCGCAATTTAATATTTGTTTAATTGCCATGAATTACTTGTCAAGTTGCAATAATAAGGGTCATTTTAATTTGCAAGGTCAATGATGATGGGTGAGTCGCAATGTTAATATTGTTTAATTTAACTGTGCGGGATGACGTCTAAGACTGCTAAGTTATTATTTGTTAAATTGAAGCGTTGATGAGAAGGTCTCCGTAGATTAATAATAATTAATGGAGCATTTGATCCTGATTGATGTCTTCGGATCTCAATAGGAGCGGGTCGTTATTAGAGTCCTCTTGACTTGCGTCTCCCGTAGAGGTCATGATTGTCCCTGATTTTGTAGTACTTGGTGGTATTGTATTGCGTAGTATGTTCATGTCGGGTGGGTTATAGACACCTCTAGTAGCTTAGCATTTATGTCTGTGTGTAAATCCGGTGGAAGGAATCTAGTGCCGTATCAAGAGTCTCAGGCTGTTTAAAGGCACAGTTCCACTCTTGCGACACGCTCTGAGCCGTATCAGTAGTCTCAGGCTGTTTAAAGGCACAGTTCCGCTACTGCGACTCTACTGTTGAATTCTTTCATTCTGTGACAGTACTGTGCCTAACCCCTGGTGTCTTTTTCTGCTTACAACTGCTAGTTGCACGCCTTATGTCCAGGGGAATTTATTTCTTGTTGTCACTGTGATATGTCGGGTCATATTGATTATGTTTGTCTTACTTGTGTCTTGTTAGTCCGAGTGGTGACATAGAATCGAGCGGGTTGTTTCTTCCACACGTGCGCACACACTTAACAAACAAAAAAAATAAAAATTTGCACCTGTTGACAGAGTAGTTTCCCTTAACTAGGAGGGTTGTTACAATGATCTCACGCCCTAACATTAACCCCCCTCCTCATATACCCCACATACCTTTGCGACAGAACGCACATAACCCTCATGCTAGGGAAGCCCATAACTATAGTTTAGTCGATGATTTAGCTCAATCCCCTTCAACCATGTATATATTGGAGGTCCTCCAAACCTGTCCATCTCAGCAGAAATCCTTGCTTTCTACCTTGGGGGAATTCAACCCAACTGACACTCGACTCATAACCTTTGATCTAGATAATGTGGAAACATGCCTCCCTGTCCTGGTATCTTTTCAGATACCAGTTAAGATCTAGAACATCACAGTTGATTGGTCTATCATCGATGAAGGTGCATCCATGTGAATCATGTCCAAAACCGTATGGAAAAAACTCGACTCACCTAAGCTAGTACCCTCTACCATCACCCTTAGAGCTTATGACGGTCGATCATCATCCCCTGAAGGGCTCTTCCAAAATGTCCCCGTCAAACTTAGGGGAAAACCATCCCAATTGACATTGAAGTTATCGATTCCCCACTTGATTATAACATCTTGTTTGGGCGTAGCTACATGTATGTTATGAAGGTTGTCACCTCTTCTGTGTTTCATACGATGATGTTCCCCCATAACGGGAAAATCATCACCATCGACCAAATCACACATTATGAGCCTAATCACTCTGCCAACATTATTAACATCCTCCCCCTTGCCTAAACTAGATCAGATGTTTTTTCAGTCATTGACATGGGTCGAGGTATATTCAAGGACCCACACTTGTTAGGGACTTATTATGGAGCACCACCACTCCTACATCCTTCAACGCAAGTGTGTGTGGTTTCTTCAAATAGAACTGATATCAAAGACACTACTCCTATCACAGAGGCCCCTCCCCACATTGAATTTCCATCATTTGAATAACTACTACCTCAGAAATTCCCTGAAGCTATTACCGAACCACTTGTCCAGGATCCCCCCCTCCCCCCCCCAAGGGAGAAATACTGGTTTGGGAGATAGTCCCTCAAGACATTACCCAAATGCCATTCTTCTACCCCCCACCTAGAGTCCAAACATTCCAGGTAGCTTACACTCTGACACTTCCTAACATGGTTCTTACTAGCTGTGTATGGTATCTTCATCCCCCCGCGATGGTTCCTCAACCATCTCTCCCTCCTTAGACAGAGGGAATACCAATGCAGATCCCAGTACAGGCTCTTGTCTCACCACCGTCACCCCCAACCATTGGCACCACTACCACTACTGGGGGAATATGGAAGAAGAAAGATCCCACAGCTCCACTTCCTCCCCGAGTTCAACCTCCTTGGGCACTATGTGAAAGAGACAGAAACCCCACTAATCGATGTCCTACTCTTCCCGAGTTACGCAATTTGATCGAACTCCCTAGAGCAACCACATTTCTCACCACTTCACCAAGTATGTCCATGACTACTACGGATTCCTCCACTTCCAACAACAAAGGGTTGCGAACCAAATTCACTTGTGCCATCTGCTCAGAATATGGCCATTACACTCATCACTACCTAGCTCTCCCTCAATTTCGCCAAACATTGGCTGCAGTACGCCAAACATCCCGGCTTGGGCCCCCTCAGGCTCTCCCTACTATTGCTCATGTCACTGACATTCATTATGTGTCTTCATCAGTCTCAACGCAAATGATGAACCCCCCACAGTATTGTGACATTCGGTTCATAATGAGTGAACCTTCACACCCTGTGCACAATATCCCTTCTACATCCTCACCCATGGAGGACAACAATACTCACCTGTCACTAGTTCCCCTTACCATCGCACATGATCCCCTGTATTCTCTCATTTTCCACTGTGACAAAGATATCTTGGAGGAATTAACCACCCCCGATTTCCCATGGAATGTGCTCCATCATAGAGAAATTTTTCTTTCACAGACGACCTTTCACCCTCCTGTCCAAGCTCCCATATTTGCGTAATCAAAACTAAGGATTTCATTCCTCCTGGGCATATAGATTGGTTCAACAACCCTATCCCTACATCCGATGCTTTTGAAGAAGGCAACATGGCCAAAATCTCCCCCACTGTCAATATTGACATTTCCATTAAACCAAGAATCATAGAAGAAATCACCATTGGCGTTGCATGCTCCCTTGGAGAACTCATTGCTTATAAACCTCTCTTTCAAGAATAATGAGATATTTTTTCCTGGTCATATACAGAGATGCCTGGTCTTGATCCATCTATAGTCGAACATTGAATCAACACTTAGCTATATGTTTCCCAAGTACGTCAAAAAAACACCCTCTTCACCCATCCAAAGTTGCGGCTATCAAAGCCGAAATTGACAAGTTACGTTCTATCGGGTTCATTTACCCCATTGCGTACACTTCATGGGTATCCAACCCTGTCCCCATTAAAAAGAAACATGACACTATTCACGTCTACACACCCTTTCATGATCCCAACTATGCTTGTCCCAAAGCCAACTTTCCAACCCCTTTCATCGACCAAATTATCGATCACTGTGTCGGCCACGAGGCACTGTCCTTTATGGATGGGTTCTCCGACTACAATTAAATTCAAAACCACCCAACATATCAATATAAAACCGCTTTTACTACCCCTTGGGGTACCTTTGCTTATTGCGTCATGCCTTTTGGACTCAAGAACACAGGTGCTACGTTTCAACGGGCCATGACCTATGTTTTCCATGATCTTGCTCACATCATCGTTTCTTATTTGGATGACCTCACTGCTCGATCCAAAAAGAGAAATCAACATTTAGACGACTTGTGCATCATTTTCCAACAATGTCACCAATACAATATCCGCTTGAACCCCCTCAAGTGTGTCTTTTGCATCACAACCAGACGCCTTCTTGGGTTCATTATTTCCCAACATGGAATCATGGTGGACCCCCTCAAGGTCCAAGCTATCACATAAATTCCACCACCTAGGAATTTATGTCAACTGTAAAGCCTACAAAGAAAAAGGCAACTTTTTACGCCGCTTTGTCCCAGATTATGCCAGTCGTGCGCATGGTTTCCTCTGCTTACTCCGCCATGATATCCCATTTCGATGAGACGAACATGCTCAAACAAATTTTGATGATCTAAAATCCACCTTATCCAATGCCCTTTTGATTAGACCCCCAAACTATGATCGTGATTACGTCCTCTACTTGTCAGCCTCAGTCGTCTCAGTAGCAGGAGTCCATGTCCAATTAGGGGATGACGGGCGTGAGCATGTCATTTATTACATTAGTAAAAATCTTTCAGGGACACCCTTGAAATATAATCATGAAGAGAAACTTTCCTTATCATTTGTCCTCGCAGTCCAAAAAATGTGACACTATATCCTGCTTCAAACCACCAAGGTCATAATAGATTCCAACCCCATGCAGTACTTTCTTAGTCGACGAAAAATTAATGGAAAATTTGCTTGATGGATCGTTATCCTCTAGGAATAAAAACCTAGAGTTCTCAACTCCCAAAAGCAAGAAATCACTTGTCCTCGCCGAACTCATTACGACTTTCCCCTCAGACACTCAAGCTTCCCCCATCAATACGGATTTCCCCGACGAACACCTCTTTTTCATCCCCTCCGATGACCCCTGGTACAGTGACCTCCTCATCTACCTATGGACACATAAGTTTGGGTCTCATCTCTCTCGAGATGATCGTCGATGCATTCGCCATCAGGCCCATCGATTTCTCCTCATCGAAGATTCTCTCTATCGTCGTGGATTCAACACCATACTTCAGAGATGTCTTACCGTTGACAAAGCCAAAAAAGTCTTGAACGATTGTCATGGCGGTGCTTGTGGTGGTCACCTCTTGGGTATGTCCACAACCCAAAAAATCATTCGAGTAGAGTACTTATGGCCCACATTGTTTCATGACTGCATCCATGATGTCAAGAGATGTGAAAAATTCCAGCTTTATGCAAACAAAGCACGAGTGCCACCAACTCTTCTACATCCAGTCATCACCACCGGTCCTTCTGCAAATGGGGCATAGAATTTATGGTTAGCAATCCTCCATCCAGTAATGGAAAAAAGTACATTGTCATGGAAGTCGATTAATTTACCAAATGGGTCGAATCCATGCCCACTTTCAACAATACCATTGATACAACAACACGTTTTTTCTTCAACCATGTCATTACCTGATTCGGAGTCCCACTATAGTTAGTGTCTGATCACGATAAACACTTTGAGAACGAGATCTTTGTGGAACTCTCCTGAAATTTAGGATTCTCCCATGAGTTCGCTTCCCCATACTACCTCTAGTCCAACGGACAGGACGATGTTGTCAACAAAGTCCTCAAAACCATGCTACAACGTACTGTCAACAAACATAAGACCAACTGGCATCATATGTTGTTTTTCGTGTTATGGGCTTATCACACGGTAGTAAAACTTCCACCAATGTTACACCGTTCCACCTCATCCATGGGATCAATGCCACCCTCCCTATCGGGTGTGAAATCCCCACGTTACGCACTACAATCGAGCTATTACTTGACACTGCTCCAATGGAGCAACGCCTACTAACCTTAGAGTGTTGGATGAAGATTGTTGATCTTCATTGCAAAACAATGAGGTAGCTAAAAAATAGTCCAAATCCAACTTCGACTGCCATGTCAACCTTCACTCATTCAGCGAAGGGATCTCGTGTTAGCCTATGATATTTCCCACAATACTCTAGGCCATGGGAAATTCGAGTCTTTATGGCATGGACCCTACATCGTTCAAGACTGCCTCACTAAGGGCACATACATCCAGGACTCTCCAAAAGGATACCCTCCCACAATGAAGCACTGCAGATCAGTGCTCCACATAGAAATCAAATACTGAAGCAGGAAATCCTGCGACCGTACCAAAGGGCAGTTGAAGAAATTAAGCAACCTGCAGGTTGCCAAGTGTCTCCGAACACTCGGTTGTTGTCTCACCGCCTCTTGTAGGTGGTCCTAGTCCCTCTCTCTCTAGTGCATGAGCATCGTAGTTTCTGGAGTATGTTGATCACCTGCATCCACACAAAAACACTTGGTCAACCTTTATCATCCATAAAAAGCATCAACAATTCAAAAAATTTCAAAACCCTTAGCCTTGCCTCCAATGTGCTTGACTTCAACCCATACAGGTGCACACATGTGCGCACCCATTCATTGTACAACTATCTACGAAACATTCGCGCATCCCATGCGCAGTTGTCACCCAGACAGGTGCGCACAGTACACAACTTTCATTTCAATAGACGAGCATCTCATGTGTGCCTGTATTTTCCTCCCCCGTGCCCACATACGCGACTGTGTCAAGCACAACTACACACTATGCACGGGAAAATGAATTATACCTACACATATGCGCATGAGTATTCCTCCTTTTCTCGCGCACTGGTGGGCCCCTATCCGAAAATACCCCTGTACGACCCTTCGTACACCCCCTAACTACATTCTAGTAATTTCAAATTATGTGGGAGGATAGGACCACTAACATGTCTCTCGCAACTTCCGGATCGATTGAATCGCGCTCCCGTAATCTCCAAATTTCCTCAGAATGCTCTCGTCAAATCAGTTACAATGACAGGTACAAATGAGGTAGCATTGTGGGCCCACCAACCATATCTAGTCCCTTTTGACAAACTTCCACACTCAATTACAGGAGCCCAGAGCCTCCATTTTCTGATCCATTCTCAGCCACGAGATCTTGATCTCGCCATCTACACATTCACACTCCACGGGCCATCATCTGAATCTGGCCCCGAAGGAGCTTTTTTCTCACGTCACGTTCAGGTACGCATGCTCATGTTCAAAATTATCAAATAACTGCTATATGTTCTTTATCATCAGATATTGTTCACATCGGGTATTTGTTTTTCATTTGTGTAGGTAACTGGTCATAAAAGAAATGGCGTCCCTTCAGGTATATGTTCAACACTGGCATGTCATTATTCCCCTTGTAAATAAATTGCATCTCTCTGTCACACCCTCTGAGGTTTACCTTTAGGGTCCCTACATCTAGCTTTGCAGTACCGTCACCTTTGTTGCATTTTGGTACTGTCACCCAGTAGCACTCTCCTCCACATGAGTTATCCCAATCATAGTTCCCCTTGGCAACTTGATACTCATGTTGATTTCACCCCCTAATGATGGGAGTCTTGATAGTCTTATGCACTTCCAAGAATGAACCCCATACTTCTTCTCATCATATTGCTAGCTTTCCCAATGGACTCCTAGGTCATATCATCTCGGTTTTATTAACTGCACCTCCACAGTATCATTATCCCTCCATCTCATCCACCATTAGTTTTCCCATTTGCAGATTATCCTCCATTCATTTACCTAATAAAGAAACCCACCAATGGGGCCCCCGCCCTCCACCAGTGCCCTTTCACAACTTGCACCCTCACAGGTCAAGCCATATTTCACCGGGCTAGCCGTTTCTGTATCTGTATACTCAACCCAAATTATTCTTTATTTGTTTGGTAATTGTAAAAAGCCTTTGTTTCAAGCATTTACTTAGCCTTTTTGTCATCACCCTTGATGACCTTCTTTTTCCCTGGAAATGAAACCCATGTCGCCCTTGGTTGGGGAATTCACTTTTTTTTTCATTCCGACATTGTTCACGAACCCGAGTATCCCAAGTTCATGTACCCATGATCTCTAAGTTTGTCCACTTTGTTAGTCTCTGGCACAGTTTAACCCCATATCTAGTCATCCCCCTGACACTAGATATAGTTTTACGGTTGTTGCCAATCATCCTTCAACATCCCCCAACCAAGGGAAATCTTGAGTCTCACCACATCTTGACTTCGTTCATGTTACCTGTCTGTACCTGATATCACCTCTCACTCAGTGGATTTCAAGAAGCCCGTTGCTTCTTTGCGTCGTACCTCCCTTTTTGTCGACATCAACATAGTTTCCAGAAGGGCGACAATATCTTGACTCTCATTACCTTTACAATCAGTCTCGAACGACATGGAGAGAATCATCATTTCTTTCTAAAGCCGTTGACCCCCATAACATTTGACGGTCTCACTCAATAGACGGTCGGTCGCGTTTCCCGTGCCATACAGAAGCGTATACTTTGGATAAGCCTGCGAGCAGTTTTGGATGCTTCCGACGCAACCGTAATTCACACGCAAGTCTTTGCACTTTGGATCTGCACACTTTACAAGCCCAACAGAGGATGAATTTCTTGGATGAAACACCCTGTTGTATTCAGGACAATCGTTACATGTATAATTTGTGGTGTAGGGTACCCACACCACATCACTGCCTGTGTCCATGACGAGCAGTAGATCTTGTGGAGGAGTTCCCACCGAGAATTTGATGTAATACTCAAGGTCGTAGTTGTGACCGTAAAGAGACCCCTCCCCGCTGATAGACTTCCTAATCATCCATCGCTTCAGTGCGGAAGCACGATCCTTGGAGGCCTGCACCATCTTGACGAGTTGCTGATATGCTTGGTCGTCATGGTTAGAACCAGCTTCCGACCCCATAAATCCTTCTCCGGTGATGAAGAGTCATCACTATTCCATTGTTGTCATCATTCTCTTTTCTACACAATATTTCAGAGAGTTGCAATGAGAGGAGGAGGGGCCAGAGAATCAGGTTGAGCCTCCAGGCCAACATGTTGCTAATTCCGCAAGGAAGCTAACAATGAATTTTGGGATTGGCCAATGGCAGCATAATTATGTCCAATTATTATGTTTGGTGGGCGGGACCATCACTATGATAGTGAATAATGCGCCTCACGAATTTTGTGACTACATGTTTTGGACGGTAACTTTAGACATATATACATATGTAAGTTTTCGGTAGGTGTGTTTGTCAATAAAAAAAAATCATAATATTTAAAGTTACTCGCTTTACAAACTTTATATTTAAATTAAACTAAAAAGCAAATCACGTAGATCTTGTGACCCAAAATATGGGGTAGAAAATCTGGAGAAATGGGGAAGCATACGTGCAAATAAAGGTGCGTAGTGGGGGCCTTGGAGGCTCTCAAAAGACATGGTGCACACCTTCTCATAAGGAAAAAGAGAATCCAAAATTATTGACCTCGTTAAAAGTGTTTTTTACATGTTTTTATAAATTAATTTATAAATTTTATTTAAGAGAAAATAAAAGTTGTAATTTAAATGTTATATACATTTTTTGGTGTTTAAGGGTATATTTTTAGATAATTTTGTTAGATAAATTTGGTAAAAAATTGAAATTTTATATTTAAATTAATGTATATATTTAAATTAATATATGCAAAGTTTAGAACATATATTTAAAAATGCAATTTAAACAATAAAATGATGATTTTACCAAATTCTATAAAAAGAAATTCAAAAAATTTTAAATATCAAATATTTAAAACAAATATATATATATATATATATATATATATATATATATATATATATATATATATATAATGTTAAAGGTGTATATAATTTTTTCCTAAATATAAAAATCATTTTTATTTTAATTGATATTTAATGAAATTTAAGATTAATTCATAATTTTTAATGGTATTTATTAGGAATGATGCCTATCTCATTAGTTTAATTTTTTATTTTTCAATTTTTCATAATAAAGTAAATAATATATAATGTTTATTCATATCATTATTTTTTAGTTTATTTAATTCCTAAAATTTTGTAATAAAGTGAATAAGATGTAATGTAAAGTGAATACTATATAATGTTTATTTAAATAATTATTTTTTAATTTATCTAATTTCTAATTTCTCATAATAATGTTTATTTATATGATTATTATTATACTTACGGGACAGGGGCAGGATATATAGCATTCAATATGTCTTTGACTACACATTAGTTTATATTTGACCATAAATTTATGCATTTCTTACAAAATTAACAAAGTTATATATTAGAAATTATTATTTTTTATATATTTTTTAAAATATCTAAAATCTTTTATTTCATATTTGATTGACGTTAAATTTGAATTATTGCAAAGTCGATAGAATAAATTTTAGGAATTGATTAAGTAATTTAATTGTTCGCACGTTTTCTCAAGCTTAAGCCATTTTTTTTTTTTATCCTATGCAATGCAAGTGACCGGGCCAAATGAATGAAAGGAGAGTTGGATTGCGGTGAGGGTATTGGCTGTCAGGTATTGCCTCTCCACGTCAACTTAGTTTGAAATAGAAAAAATAATGCTATACCAACTAAGCTATTGATTATAAAAAAAAATGTTTTTTAAAGTTTATGATTTTTAAATGTTTATTAAAAATTTATATTTTAAAAATAATAAAAAAATTAAATATGTTAATCATATATATAATTTAAAATTAT
>JZKD02S2248359.1:72341-85949 GCA_000966675.3 Picea glauca
TTTCTGTTGATGACTTAAATAGGGAATGCTAAGTTTCAAGATCGTCATTAAGATTCAAGTTCTCAGAGTGAGTTTATGTTTTCTTTTCAGGATAGTCTTTAGATAAGAATTAGCTTACCTGCACATACAGTGTATCAGCTCGAAGTTTACCAACCCTGGTTTGACAATTTAGTGTTTCAGGTCATTTAAATCTTCAATTTAGCAGCCTGACAACACCTTGAGGAATTTTTGAAGAAGGAGTATATACAACAAAGTGTGTCACCTTGGGGAGCCCCAGTTCTTTTTGTAAAGAAAAAGGATGGTATCTTAAGGCTGTGTATTGATTTTAGATAGCTGAATAAGGTCACTATAAATAATAAATATCATTTGTTGAGGATTGATGATTTGTTTGACCAACTGAAAGGTGTAAGAATATTTTCCAAGATTGAATCGAGGTCAGGTTATCATCAAGTGAAGATAAAGGAAGAATATATCAGTAAGAAAGTGTTCAAAACAAGATATGGGAATTATGAATTCATGGTAGTTCCATTTGGACTATAAAATTCCCCTATTATTTTAATGTGTTTGATGAATGATGTGTTCAGGGAGTACCTGAACAATTTTTTAGTTGTTTTATTAGATGATATTCTCATCTACTCTAAGTATGAGGAGGAGCATGAGAAGCATTTAATATTTGTGCTAAAGGTTTTAAGGGAGCATAGATTGTATGCCAAGTTAAGTAAGTGCATATTTTATCAAAAGAATACTCACTACTTGGGACATATTATTTTAGCAGATGGGATAGTAGTTGATCCCGAGAAGATAAAAGTCATTAGCAGATGGTCAACATTACGAAATTTGATAGAGGTTAGATCATTTATGGGTATTTATAGTTATTACCAAGGATTCATAAAGGGTTTTTCAAAGATTGTAATCCCAATCACTTCTTTGCAAAAAAAGGGAGTGGAATTCGAATGGAATCCAAATGTGAAGAGAGTTTCAATAATTGAAAAATATTTTGACAAGTGCACCCACATTAAATATTTCATATCCAGATGAATACTTCATAGTGTGCATGGATACGTGTAAGAAAGGGATCAGTGGACTCCTCAGTCAAAAAGATCATGTGGTATGCTATGAGTCCTAGATATTAAAAGAGCATGAGCGAAATTATGCTACACACGATATCGAGTTAGAAACCATTGTACATGCATTAAAAATGTGGAGAGTACATTACCTCATGGGGAGGAGATCTGAGCTAAGAACAGAACAAACCACTGTGGTCTAGAATATTTATTTGGACAACAACCACTAAATGTCAAGAAAACTAGATGGCTGAAATCTCTTAGTGAGTATGACTTTGAAATTAAACATATCAAAGTAAAAGAATATCAAGTGGCTGATGCACTTAGTAGAAGAGCTAATGAAGTGCATGTTTCAGCGATCAACATGTAAAAGACATATTTAAAAGATAAAATTTTTGAAGCAGAAAATTTAGATCAACTTTATTTACAAATAAAGGAAAATTTACAGGAAGGTAATTTACATAAGAAATTTAAAAATTGTGAATTAAAATAGGATGGAATCCTCTTGTACAAAGGCAAGGTGTATGCCAAATTCCATGGTGCTAAAAAATATAGTGCATATAGAAACAAACAATGTGCCATATGTTGGGAACTTGGGATATTAGAAATCCATTACAATTGTAAGGAGCCAATACTTTTGGCCACGAATGAAGAAAGAAGTGGCGAAATACATATCATGGTGTCTAGAGTTCCAGAAGGTAAATATAGAGTACAAACATCCAACAGGGATGCTATAGCCATTTCCCATTCCAAAATGGAAGTGGGAAGTGGTCACAATAGATTTTATTCCAAATCTACCCAAAACAATGAAGCCTCATGATTCCATTATGGTGGTGGTGGAAAAATTGACCAAGGCAATGCATTTTATTCATGTGAAGACAACACACAAGGAACCAAACATCACATATATTTTCATGAAGGAAGTTGTGTAATGTCCCCAACTAGGTTGGGTGGGAATATTATGTTCTATATCCAAAAAAAATGTTATTTTCCATTGTGTAAATATATCAAACACTTTGTATTAATGTTGTTGTTAACACCTTACAAATAGTTTGCTCATATATGAATATTGTCAAACATATTGCATGCATCCATTACACAAAAAATAGAGAAGATAACCATAACATCTTATTATGGATGGAAACCTCCAATCACAACAATACAATGATTTCTAATGTTAGAGCAAGATTTGCCTCACCCTATGCAATCTTGCAGAGAGGGACTTATTCCATTTACCTATGCAGACTTATCTTCCATGTTGATAAAATCAAGAGACAAAAATACTATTTTTTCCACTTGTACGCATCTTGCACACTATACAACAAGCGTATACGCAGGCTGCTCCACTACATCCTACATACACCAGAATTTGTGCCAGAAAATCAAAATTAAATGTCGGGTTTCCGTGTCACGACAGGAGATCTCTGATCCTTGGCCTTTTATATATTGGAAACGTTCCGACTCGGCCCTTCAGTTTCGTTTTGAAGGCTATAAGTGGGCCAATTCCGAGCTATGGAAAAGGAGAAAGAATTCAACTTTGAGAGCAAAGTTACTCTAGAGAAATCATTACTTCATATTGAGTCTGCATCCCTTTGTCCTTTAAGTCTGAACACAATGTTCAAACCCTAAGCTCTTCCCTTATTGATGGAGAACCTCATCGTCTCCCTTCTATGAGATTGCCTTTGGTGGAGGATTGAAGTGGTGGAGGACCAACTGGAAGGAAATTGGTTTCTTTGTTCTGAATCATGCTGACACGGAAGTCTGTAATATTTTCACTTCTGCTGATCATTTATTAATATAAATACTCTCTTCCCATCCAATTGATATCTTGAAAATATATGAGTTGTTATCCATGGGCATGTTTGTTTTGTATATTAATGGATTATGTTGTCTAATGTGCTAACCTTCTATATTATCACTATATGCTTTCTTTGAGTTTTTGTTGAGAACTTGTTGCAGATATAAAGCTTTGGGTCAAAGTGCTCAACGATGGACATTATCAAACATCTAGACGAGGTAGGTCCCTTTCTTATCTCGCTTGAAAATTGGTTTATATAGAATAATTTTGGGATAGAGTTGATTTCTGCAGTCATATCTGTCTGTTGTGGTTTACCCTAGCCATAGAGAGATTTTCCTCGTAACAAAACTGGCGACCATACTAGGGATAAATCTTCTTTCTTAGGATTTGAAGTACTTTTCTCCTTATATTTCTCTCATTTCTATTGTGTTTCTTGTGGTATCATTTCTTGGCAGCTCCTGTTCACTCTGGGTCTGAGTTTTCATCCTTTCTCCCTTGAATGGACTTGTTTTAAATCATATACATGCCTTTTTCCTTGACAGTCACATATACATGCGGGTTGTCTCACTACAAGTTGCATATATACGCTCTGTTTTCCTAAACAATCACGCACATCAATTTGCCTTGCCTTTTTTCCTAGTCTAGTGTTTCCTAGGTGGGATTTGATGCTTGTTGAGCCTTCTTGGGTCTCTGTAGTGTCTGTTGAGTGCTTGTGGGATGATAGGAAACCCTCTTTTGGTTGAATTTCTGGGCGAAGTCTTTCTCTTCATGTTTTCATTTTTTATTTTCCTTGCACATTGGGTTGGGTGTTTTGTTGCTTGGTATCCTGCTTGGGTTATCTATTTTATACACAGTAGGGTTATATATCAAGTTACTTTCCATTCCATGCATTTTCAATTTTGATATATTGAAAATACAAAAAAATAGGCATTTTGCATTGCTTGGCATTTTTGTCTTTTGAATCTTTACCATTAGCTTAGTGCATATAGTGAAAGATTGCATTTTAACTTCTAAATTGTAGAGTTGAATTTGAAAATTGCATTGGTTTTTAGAAGCATATCATTCATCGAAAGTTAAAGTTAGAACTTTGCATTATTTTTATATTTACTTTTCTTGCAGAGTCATAACACCATGAGTTTCACTACCATATCTTTTTGAGTAATCACAACCATAAAATCAACGCTATAATTTAAAATTTATTAGTAACGATTTTGTTTTCTAGGGTGCACAAACTAGCCTAGGATTTCATTCCTTGGAATAGGATTTTTTGAGTAAAATTCTCCAAGGCAATTAAATCAACATATGTGTTTGAGTCAGGGAGTGGAGAAATCCATTGTCTAATTGGTAATATTAGGAGGCTCTGCTCACACCAGAGTTAATCATAAGGTTGCACAAAGTTGGTTGAAGGATATCCCCCCGATACCTTCCTAGTGTCAGAGATATTTCTGGGGATCTATTTGTATCTGGGGATCTTGTTAGTGCCCTTACCTCTATGAGAGGCGATGCTTTCAAGGTTTCAGGAATTGCTACCCTACCCATACGGTGGACCTGACTTATGATTGCTTGCTTGTGCATATATTATACAATGGTTTCTTAGTTGCTTAACTTAGGTGTCTCATAGGTTGCTTGTAGGGGTTATTATGTAGGTACCCTAGGTCAGATAAGGGTCGGACAAAAAACAACCTTTATGGAGGATTACCTCTCCGGGGGGATCTGACCGACTGGTTGGTAAGCCCATGAGGGCCCTTATAACTCATTTTGTTACCTCCGATCTTTAGTAGGGAGTCTCAGGCCCCTCTTGGGTGAGACATACCTTCTTTAGGGAGGGAGCCACTCAACCACTTTACCCCGTTTGCATGCATATTGGTCGTTTGAATTTTGGTATGCTCTTTGACTACTAATTGGCCTTATGATATATTTTTTATCTTTAGAGTCTTAAGTCATCGTGGAGTCGTACCAGCCTCCCTGCCGGTCCCGTTGCTTGTTACAATTACCACCAGATTTCGATTATTTGCCTTCTAAAAGGCGTAGAGTTATTAGGAGTGGTACACACACATCCACCATTCAGACTTGTGATTCTACAAGGATGAGTATTGAATCTGGTCTTCAAAAAACTAGGAACCCTTCGACTCCCATACCTACTATAGTTAATGGCACCCCTTCGACTCCTGCAACCTTGATGGTTGTAGTGCTGGAGGTACCTACCATTACTATGGCCTGACCTATAGTAAATGCTCAATCTCTTGCCTCGAACCCTTTTGGCTCTCTTGGTCACTCACCGAGATACAATGTTAAGTCCATCCCTATGGATTCTAGTCCCTTTTCTTATGGTATGCCCAACTTCACTTCGTATTTTTTGAACTCCATCCCAACTGCTGACCCTAATGCTAGAATTGGGATTGGGGAAGTACACCTCCCTACACTCCTTTTTCGTTTGGTGGATCTCAAATTCCTCAAATGACTCCTAATATGGGAGGCATTTTTTCTTTTAACCCTGGGTCCAATCCTCGTACTTCTGGGTGGAATAACCAACCCGGAGGAAAATCTTTGACTCATGTTCCATCCTATAACCCTACCTCTTTGGCACAGATTTAGAAAAATAATTTTGGCATGAATAATCCACCTCTATCCTACAGATTCCAACCTAGAGGAGGCCAGTTTCACACTTTGGGCAACCTCCAACCAGGACCCAATCCGGATGGGGGAAATTTCTATAACCCTCAACAGAACATTCTTGCTGGAATGATGCCCAACCAACCTTATATGAATTAGCCCAGAGGAGGGCCTTATAATGTCAGACAGGGCCATGGTGTTTACTAGAACCCTGAATGGACTGCAAATCCGCAAGCACAATCTTTCCTGGGAGGTTGGAGCTAGATGTCGCAACCCCATCTCCCTTTTCTGACCACGCTTAATATGCCATATTTTTCTAAGTTAATGAATGACCTTGTGAGTCACGATCCTACATGGCCCCTCATCCCCACCAAAATTCCTTCATACATCCCAAAGTTCAAGGTTAAGAATGGAGAGGATCCTGGTGATCACGTCACTACCTTTCACCTTTGGTGCTCATCGAACTCCCTTAGTGACAATTCTATTCGTTTGAGATTATTTCAATGCACCCTCATCGGAGTTGCTATGAAATGGTGTATTGAGCTGCCTAGGGGGGCATATGGAAATTTTAGTCAGTTGGTGATGGTCTTTCTTAACCACTTCCAGTTGCCCATTCGTTATGATGTTGGCCTAGAATTGTTGTCAACTTTACGCTAGGATACCGCCACTCATATCTCAGACCATATCTAGGAGTGGCGTAGAAAAAAGAGGTTGATTAAGACCCCTATACCCCTAACCTTTCTTTTAGAATGGTTTCTTAAGTCTTTGCACGCTCCTATCTCGAAGGACGTTGCTACTTCCAGGGTTACCACTGAGGAAGAGACGATATTTAGGGCCCAACAGTTAGACTTGATATACGCTCAGTCTGGGATGTTATACCACCTTCTTTCTGACGCACCGCGGTCTACTTACAACCCTAGGAAAAAACTTGGACCTCATGCCAATGGAATTGTAGGTGTCGCCAATGTAAAGTCCATAGACTTGGTGACAAACCATTTGAAAGAGTTGTCTTTAAACCAGTCTGCAGGAGAGCCAATTTCATTTGTGTCTTACAACCCCACTCAGTTGACAGATGTACACTCCATGCAATCGTTAGGCAACCCAAATTGTAACAGACAACCAGGAGGGAATAAGAAGAAAGGACGTAATAACCGTAAGGGTGGTAAAAATGGTAATAAACCCAAGGACAATAATAATAATGAGAAGACAGGTAGTAATGATGGAGAGGGAAAATGTGAAAGATGTAAGGTGAAGTTTCCCTATAAGATTTTCACAGATGATCACCTTACCCATTTATTCCCCAAACTTGTAGAAGTTGTGAGGCTATTAGCTCAATTGCCTGCCATGCTGACAAATCCATTCACACATAATCAACACCTATCCTCGAGCTCCTCAAACTATGGAAATGCGACTGGTGGGGGTGAAAACCAACAGTCGCAAGATGGCGACTATTTATGTATCAACATGGTCGACGTGAAAGTTAATGTAGCCACTCGATCTCGAGATTATATCTCTTCACAAGCTAATCCTAGTCTAGAATCTCCTCCTCCTCCTTCGGAGAAGACTTTACAAATTGAGAAACCAGAGCCACCACCTCGTATTCTAAAAGGAGTACTCAAGCGTTCTACCCATAATCCAAATGCTAGAGCCCCCCCAAAACTACTCTATTGTTGGGGACCTGGGTCAAACCCCTTGTGCGATGTAGGCTTTGGAGGTAATCCATATGTGTCCTTCATAGATGAATGCCTTACTCTCTACTTTAGGAGCTCTAGAACCCAATAACTCAAAAGTTATCAAGTTTGACGTCACAGATGTTAAGCCTCGCTTGCCTTACCATGTGGATTTTCAAATCCATGTGGAGTACTCAAAGTATACCATCAAATGTGAGGTTGTTGATGAAGGCACTGCTACATGTGTGATGTCCCTGGTTTGTTGGAAAGCTATCTTTCTCCGACTCTTTCCAAGTAATCGAACATGTTGACTTCTTTTGACAGTCATTCCTTTCACCCTCACGGTATTCTCCCTGCCTTTTCAGTCCAGTTAGGTGGGAAGACGGTAAAGGTGGAGGTAGAAGTAGTTGATGTACCTCTTGATTATAACATGTTACTAGGTCGCAATTGGACTTATGCTATGATTTCCATCATGTCATCTGTCTTCTGTACTCTTTGTTTTCCTCATGAAGGGAAGATAGTGATAATTGATCAGTTATCCTTTGCCTTCTCTAGTCCTAATGCATCTCTTGGACTGTCAATCCCTGTGATTGACAATTCTCAGCTAGAAACTGAGAATATCAGTGTTGGAATGTATTCTTCCCTTATGGGTACTTTTGACTTTTCGGCACCGAGCCATCATGTTTATGCCATGTCCAGTAGGCCCGTTTCATCAGGGAGGTCCATTCCTTTCTGCACTTCTTATTTTAGTGATACATGGACCCTACCTTCCCCAAATTCGTCTTGTGAAGGTCATTTGCATGCTGGAACGGCCATGCCACTATCGACAACAAAGATTGCGTATCAAGTTGTTCTCGAATCTTCCACCGATCCCGATCATATTCCCTCACCAACAGACGAGGAGGATTCTGATATTAGGCCCGTGTGGGCCACTTCGTTGTCTTGTTCACATGATTTCCTCGATGGGACTTTGCCTTCCGATGAAGCCATCATCGGATCCATGAATGCTTCCGAAAAACCTTGCGATGATATGCATCACCACTCTTATTTTCTCCCAGAGCTTGAAATAATTGAACAAGACAACTTTTGATCTACTTTTAGTGAGATAGTCAGTCACGCTGTAGTTCCACTTGATACACATGACATTTATGCTGAAGGAAACATGGCGAGTATTTCTCCTACTATCACGATCGACATCTCTCGTACCCTTGGCAAGGTTGAAAATGTAAATATCAGTGCAGATTGTTCGCCAGGAGAAATCCTGATCTACATCTAACTTTTCAAGGAATTCCAAGATGTATTTTCTTGGTCATATGAATAGATGCCAGGAATAGACCCTTGTATTTTCGAACATGAGATTAAAACTTATCTGGATGCTAAACCTGTTCGGCAACACCTTAGAGATGTCAATCCTCGAAAGGCCCCTGCTATTAAGGTAGAGGTGGAGAAGCTACTTAATTTTGGCTTCATCTACCCGGTTCCCTTGACCGAATGGGTATCCAAACCTGTTCTTGTATATAAGAAGCAAGGGACCATCCATGTATGTATGATCTTTTGTGACTTGGACAAGGCATGTCCTAAAGATAACTTTCTGACACCTTTCATCGATCAGATTCTTGACGAGTGTGTGGGAAGTGAAGTATTTTATTTTATGGATGGATTTTTCAGGGTATAACCAAACTCAAATAAAACCTAAGGATCAAAACAAGACGACATTTATTTGTCATTGGGGTACTTTCGCATACCGTAAAATGCCTTTCAGCCTTAAAAACGTCAGAGCAACCTTTCAACGTGCCATGACTTTCACTTTTCATGATCTTAAACACATATTCGAAGCTTACCTTGATGATCTTGTTGCTCACTCTCACCAGACAGTGGATCACGTTATACACCTTCACCTTGTTTTTGAAAGATGCCCTTATTATAGAATCTGGTTGAACCCTCACAAGTGCATATTTTGCGTGAAGTCTGGTCGTCCTTTTGGTTTTCTAGTTTCTGAGACCGAGATCATGGTAGATCCACTTAAGGTTAAGGAAATACTTCGGTTGCCTCCCCTGTGCACGATTAGAAAACTTCAAGGTTTACAGGGGAAAGCTAACTTTCTTCATCGGTTTATAGTGAATTATGCCACTATCACTAAAGGTTTCATGCGTCTTTTGAAGAAGAACACCCCTTTTATCTGGGATGAGTGAGCCTAGGAGTCCTTCAATGCTTTGAAGAAAGCTTTAGTGTCGACGCCTCTATTGAAGCCTCCTGACTACGGTAGATATTACTTACTTTATATCACCGTGTATAAAGATACGATTGGTATGGTTCTAGTTCAGGAGGATGATGAGCTCCATGAGCACGTCATCTACAATCTTAGTCGAACTTTACTCAGTCCTGAACTTAATTATACTCACGTTGAAAAAATAGCTTTGGATGTTGTTCACACAGTCCAATGTTTGTGTCATTATATATTACTTTGCAAGACTATTGTAGTTGTTGATGTCAATCCATTTCAATACGTCCTTACCCGATGTATCATAGTAGGGGAATATAATAAATGGATTTTCATTTTACAAGAGTTTGATCTCGATTTCACTTCCACGAAATCCAAGAAATCCCTAGTCTTTGTGGAGTTAATATCTGATTTTCCATGATTAGATGAGCACGTTATCTATGTTGATTCATTTGCGGACGAACACATTTTTCTTGTCTCGTGGTCTAACCCCTAGTATGGAAACATTTTTCTCTATCTTCAGACCTTGAAGTTCCCTCAACATCTCTCACGAGATGACCGATGACGTATAAGATACCAATCTAATAAATATACTATCGTCGGTGACACTTTGTATTGCTGAGGAATAGATGATATCTTGCGTCATTGTTTAACTCATGAAGACGCTGAGGCTGTCCTGAACAATTTCCATAGTGGGGCTTGTGGTGGTCATCTATCTGGACTTGCAACAACCCAAAACATTTTGCGAGCCATTTATTCTGGCCTACTATAATTAAATATTGTATTGAAGCGGTTAATAAGTGTGACCCTTGCGAGGTGTTCACTCGGAAAATGTGCTCGCATCCATCCCCTCTTCACCCTATCATTATCGTTGGTCCCTTCACCAAGTGGGGGGTATACTTCATCGATTGCAACCCAACTTCGGGTGGGGGGCATCAACACATTATTGTGGCCATTGAATACTTTACTAAGTGGGTCGAGGCCATGCCTACAGTTAAATCCGATGGGAAGACTACAACCTTTTTTGTATTCAATCAAATTATCGCCCGGTTCGCTATCCCGAGTGAGATTGTCACTAATCATGGAAGTCATTTTCAGAATGAAATGATGGAAGAAATAGAAGCTAAGTTGGGGTTTAGACATGGTCATTCTTCTCCTTATTACCCCCAAGAAAATGGACAAGTAGAGGTCGTCAACAAGTCTCTTGAGACCATTTTGCAAAAAACTGTCAGTCAGAGTAAGTCCGACTGACACATCATGCTATATCCTGCACTCTAGGAATACCAAACCTCTGTCAAGACTGCCATCGGATTTTCCCCTTTCCAGTTATTACACGATGTGGAGTCAATTTTACCTATTGAATGTGATATCCCTTCTCTTAAGTTGGTAGTTGCACTCCTACCTGACACTTACAATATCGAGCGATGCCTTGTACACCTAGAGAGTCTTGATGATCAACGTCGAGACGCCTCTCTGGATATCAAGGCGAAAAAAAGATGTGTCAAGGTCTAGTATGATAAGTCTGTCTATCCTTGGTTTTACGCTGAGGGTGACTTGGTCCTCTTGTATGATCAAGCCAAAGAACCACTAGGGGCAGGCAAGTTTAAACCCATGTAGCACAATCCTTACATTGTGCGACGTGTTCTAGAAAAAGCAGCATATGAGTTAGAAGATTATGAAGGGAATAGGTTGGTTGAGCCTAGAAATGGGCTCTACTTAAAAATATATTACGCTTGATCCCTAGGCTTGGGCGGAACTCTCTGTATACTGATGTAATTTAGTGTATATATATTTTTCTTTTTGTCTTCGGGTTGCTTTTTGAGTTTTCACTTGGTTGACACATGTCAACGGAGTCTTTGGTCTAACTAGGATTCGCAGACAGAGCCAGTCATCATACACAGAACTTGGCTTCTACCACTTGGGTGGTTTATTCACCCGAGGGTCTACTGGTGTCTTCAGGTGGCGTATTCCTAGGACCATCCACAAACAATGTGGCTGAATATAGCATTCTTATAGAAATTTTGCGCGATGTTATATCGCATGGCATTCTTTCATTATAATTTCTCCTAGATTCCCAGTTCGTAGTATGTCAGTTGAACGATAGTTACCACATGCATGATCCTACTTTACTCCGACGATTCCTATGGGTACATCTTTTAGAATGAGATTTTGATTTTATTACATATTATCATATTCCTAGGAGTTATAATCATGTATCTGATGCTTATTCTAATTTCGTTTTAGATTAGCATTTTCCACATAACTAAAGCAAAGAAAACCATCTCATCAATGTACACATTACAAAATATAAGTAAAACTGAAGATCCCTTTTTTTATATATTTCACAAAATATGGTGTTTATAGTACAAAATCGGGGCTAATACCCTCAATACACATATACAGTTGGTATTACAATATCCCACAACATCTACACCTGTGGCACTGAATGTGTGTCATGGTAGAAAACCACAAAATTTGCAACACACCATAAGAGTCGTACCCATGCCCTGGGTACACCAACCACCTATCACTGCATGGCTTCAGGTAGATCTGGTACCTGAACCATGGGTATCCTGTGAGTCAAACGCAACAGGTTTCCCTGCACATTTTGTAGGACCCTCATCTCCCCAGTTCCTTCGTCAATGTCGAGGGAAGCCTTCTGGCCATTGCAGACCCACGTCTGCGTTGCACAAATGTCTAGTCAATACTTAAGCACCATCCAAAAATATTTTTGTCCTATTATATAAAAATACAAAAAAATGAAATATGTAAAAACATTTTGACATACCTATGTCACCGTAGGCGGTCCCTGGTGGGAGTGGCATGTCTGGATTTCCTCTGAAGTCAATCCCCTCGTAGGGATTGTCATCCAGAGAGATGGCCTGTCGCCACCACCAGTAGAATAAATCCTCGTTGTAGGGTGTCGGAACCCTACCTCCCCCCTGCCACCTCATTACCTCAGTCCACCGTACCATGGCTAGATTGTGAGGTCCTCTAGGAAGAATCTCGACGCTAGGTCCCAGACGTAAAACCCACTTGAAAAAGAAACTGCATAGGATAGAGGCCAACCTGAAATTTCTCTTACTTCCTTGTTTGCACTTTGTCAATTGGATCTTCATATTTTCTAGTAGTGAGGTACACCAGTCATATACTGTGGGCCTCATACACTTAACTAGGTATAACATGAGAGGCCTCGATGCCTGGTGTAATGAGGCTGAACCTGTGATCATGGTCAATACTAGGACCATTATCTTTAGACTGAGATCATTTATTGTCCAGATAGCGACTTGAGTCCCTACCTTAGGAGTCCCTTCTACATAGTGGGCGTCGATATATTCCTCTATCTTCATCCTACTACCTGCTCCCCATGATTTAAGGTTTACAACCTCTCCCCGACGTGATAGACCAGTCAAAAAGTAAATGTCCTCTACTTCAATTCTTGATGGTTTCCCATCAAGTTTGAAACTCTCACTCTCAGGGTCCCAGTAACCCACAAGCATATCGAGCAACCTTACTTGGGCTCTCATTCCTTTGAGCTCCCAAAATTTATACAAGCCACATTGCTTTAAGGCCATTTGGGCACCTAGATCTCAATCTATAGCAACATCGACCTCCTCGTGCTCTCTCTCTCTCTCCATTCAAGAACCATCATGTCAAAGACAAATAAAAATTTGAGTTAGAACACTTCAAAATGATTGTTTGCATGCATGTATGTGACCTACTTTACATACAATCGCATGTAGGGATTGATATATGCACCCTTAGTTTACACATGGGCGTATACCTCATCGTATATGCGACCTAATCAAAGACAACCTGCGTACACCGAAATCTACACTTTACGCCCTCAATAACTAAAAATTTGGAACCTAATTCAAAATTAATCCACTGAAAATGGAGAGGAAGAGAACAAGAATTACCTGATCCAAACGGTTTGTGATTTCATTGCCTTATGCTCCCGCAATATCCATTTAAATCTCAGAGGTATTTTGGTCCAATTTGCACTAGTTGGGTAAAAAATCAAAATGGTATAGTAATTTTTGATTTTGTTACTATTTATAAAAAAGATTACCCACTTTCTATAGTTGTAAGCCATTTTTTGCCTAATGGACTAATATATATATATATATATTGTTGGTTGTGGAGCCTGATTATCTTCCTGATTCAGAGGTCCTTGCTTTCAGCCGTGTTTATACCCCATGAAGTATTTACACCCCAGAAGTATGTACACTCTTCCACGCG
>JZKD02S2248359.1:112242-130835 GCA_000966675.3 Picea glauca
ATATCTCCACATTCTTCACCACAACCAAAATATTGAGACGATTATGTTATAAATTTCAGTGATGATGTGCTAGATCTATTCGATTCTTGAAATGCAATAGACCAAACCATACAATGTATTTTACCACATAAGCTTCAAAGATTCACCATAACCAAGTAACATAATCAAACGACATAATAGAACTAGGGCAAGAGATCAAGTCACATATAAGCATGGAAAAATTAGCATGTTCACAGATGACATAAAATCTACATAAACGTATAAGGTTATAAAATATTAAAGGAGACAAAAGAAAAAAAATATTTAACCAACCTTCAAAGTCTAAAATCCTCTTGCACGCCTTGAACAATGATCACAAAACTAAGCTTTGTAGATCAAAGATCAGTTCGATATCTTAATCAACAAGCAAACCTTCACATAAAAACGAATATTAGCAGAGCTATAACACATAAAAGATGTCGCAACTATAACAATTTAGTCGAAATTCGGTTCGAATTAACTAATTTATAGATTCGCCATCGTTGGAATTTTGACGACTATAACCCTAAATTAAGGTTGACCATTTCGAAGTCAATGACCATTATGTTGACCTACAAATGGATATATTAAAGTGTCGGAACTGGGCGTCGTACTTTTGACGACCTTAGAACACATTGGAAATCCGACGTTATCGGGACTAATTTAAAAAAAAACAGTAAAATTTCGTTTTTTTAAATTATTTTTGACAAAAAAATTGATTTTATCACAATCGTCATAATAGTTCGTCGATTTTTTAGCCTATATGTAATAGTGCATGGCCCTACTTTCATCATTGGTGGGTAATCTTGAACCCAACAATCGACATTTCATCATTGGTCGTTGACTGAGTGGTTTACCTTATGTTCGGTGACAATACATCTATTCACACATTGGGATTTGTGCAATGTATTGGATGTCATTAGCCTTATTGGTGGTTTCCTCGCCTTTGTTAGAAATTTTCATCATTGGCTGCTATTTAGAGGGTCTTTTTTGTGTACCGCTTGAACTTGGCACACACGAAAGATGCACAAGTTCGTTGGTTCACGAACATGTTCTTCGTCTAATTTCCATCAAATCATGAAGCTCCTGCTTTGTACCTTGTGCTGACTGATGAGAGATTCCTTAATTCTCTCCTTTCAGTGGGTCTCTTTCCATCGACTTCAACTCATTTATTCTAGAAACAGGACCTAGAGTCTTATGAATACCTTGAGTCTTGTAGTCATCAGTGGCAGGCTCTCTCGCCATCGACAATTGGGAATACATCAATGTCTCCTAATCGATAGATTCTTTAGGTGTTCGACACCATATCCTTTATTCACACTTGTAAGAATGTACTTGGTGCCTTGATACCTACTTTCATTATCGGTAGGTTGTATCGCGTTTGTTAATGATATACCTCAATGACTGGTAATCAAAGAATGTCTCATTGTGTTCGACCTCAACTCCTTTATTCACATGATGTAGACTTGAACCTTTGGTAGATTGTGTAGAAGACTTGAAGACATCACTATGTGGTTGTAGCTTTCTTGAGATTTTGCTTCCTTTTCATTGGACCACTACCTATATGACTTCAGTGATCATGGGAGATCACATTTTACTCCATGGTATACAAATATCTTCAAATTAGTTTTTGAGACTAGTTCTACTGGGCCTTGTTCATGACTATGACAACTTGTGGCACATAACCACATTTGTATTTTCCTATTCATGGCCACAAACACTTGTTTGGTATATTTTTCACATGGATTTGCAGTGTAATTTTATTGGCAACCATGTATCCAAAGTTAGTGCATAATGTAATGAACAACTAATTTCGTCTAGTTGGTCCCCTACCAATCCACTCCTGGGTTATTTATAATGTATTTCTATCATCGCAGATACTCCTCTGACCTCACACATTAGGGGGAATCTGTTAGAGCAAGATTTACCTCACCCTATGCAATCTTGCAGAGAGGGCCTTATTCCATTTCCCTATGCAGACTTATCTTCCCTGTTGATAAAATCCAGAGAAAAAAATACAAGGTTTTCCACTTGTACGCATCTTGCACACTATACAACAAGCGTATACATAGGATGCTTCACTACATCCCATGTACATCGAGATTTGTGTAGAAAATCAAAGTTAAATGTCGGGTTTCCATCTCACGACAGGAGATCTCTGATCCTTGGCCTTCCATATACTGGAAACATTCTGACTCGGCCCTTCAGTTCCATTTTCAAGGCTATAAGTGGGCCAATTCCTAGCTATGGAAAAGGAGAAGGAATTCAACTTTGAGATCAAAGTTGCTCTGGAGAAATTATTTCTTCATATTAAGTCTCCATCCCTTTGTCCTTTAAGTTTGAACACAGTTTTCAAACCCCAATATCTTCCCTTATTGATGGAGAACCTCATTGTCTCCCTTCTATGAGCTTTCCTTTGGTGGAGGATTGAAGTGGTGGAGGCCCAGCTGGAAGGAACTTGGTTTCTCGGTTCTGAACTGTGCCAACATAGAATTCTGTAATATTTTCACTTATGTTGATCATTTATTAATAGAAATACTCTCTTCCCGTCCAATTGATATCTTGCAAATATATGAGTTGTTATCCATGGGCATGTTTGTTTTGTATATTAATGGATTATGCTATCTAATGTTCTAACCTTGTATATTATCACTATATGCTTGATCTGCTTGTTTCTTGAGAACTTGTTGTAGGTATAAAGATTTGGGTCAAAATGCTCAACGGTGGACATCATCAAACATCTGGACAAGGCATGTCCTTTTCTTATCTCGCTTGCACATTGGTTTATATAGCATACTTTTGGGATAGAGTTGATTTCTGCAGTCATATCCATCTGTTGTGGTTTACCCTATACATAGAGAGATTTTACTCGTAACATCTAATGGTTGCAATAACAACTACAAAATACTCCTGAACACACAAGTCTAATGGCTGCAAGGAATCTACACAAATATACTAACAAAAAACAATACAAAGGAAACTTGGAATGATGCCAATATATGATGCTCACTGGGATGCTTTTCTCCAGTAATGTTCACCCTTCTAGCAGCCTTTCAATCCCTTATGGAATCGATCCAAAATATCTACTTCAATCTCGATCATAGAGGTCCTCGCGATACAACAATTGGACGTCTAGCGGGGCCTCGCGGGATGCCCTGTACTCAACATGTTGGGATGCCCAAAACCACAGATTCTCCAAAACACTCTGGTCACCTGCGAAATTTTGAATCGACCTCTTCTGGAAAATCTTCTCAAACATCCTGCGCAAACCTCCAACTGAACATAAATCCCCAACTGAAGCTCCAATGGAAATCCTAGGTGGACTCCCCTCTTGTCTAGCTATGGTGGATATTGCACTACCAAAACTAAACTATAGTAGTGGAAGGATTTTGATAAACCCCAACGAAACAATGGTTCCAAGAGCACTCCAAAATGAGAGATAAAATCATAATACCAAAGAGAAGGTTTTACCCCTCTATTTATCTTTTTTTTGGGCCTTCTATATCTTTCCTCTTTAAGACCAAATCAAACCCTCACTTTATTTTCCCTCCAATTTCATTTAAATATAATCATTTATTTTTATTTAATGTCATTTATAATTTGTCATTATTTTAAACTAGTGACACCAAATAAACCTCCTTGACTCCCTTGTCCTTGCTGACTATATCCTACAAGAGTCGTATAGGATATTAAGTCATCCTTTTTCATGACCAATTGGAAGGGCACATTACATTCCTCCCTTCCCAATATTTATTTTCATCAATAAACTCGAGATCAGGGCACTATAAGTTTTTCTCTCCTTCCCAGGTAGCATCCTCTGCAGGAAATTCTCTCCATATGACTAGGTACTCTCAAATGACTATTCTCCTCAAACTCTGCTCCCCGAAATCAATAATCCTCTCGGAAGCTAGAAGCAACTACCCTTCCTCATATAATGGAGGAAGATATGTCGAAGCGGTGAAATGATGTCCCAATGCCTTCTTGAGGTGGGATACATGGAAGGTGTTGTGTCTCTTGCTACCCTATGGTAACTCCAACTCGTATGATACCTCCCCAACTCTCTCGATCACTCTGTAGGGTCCATAAAAGTGAGCCTTCATCTTCTCTACACCACTCTTTTTCAACGATGATTGTCTGTAAGGATGCAACCTAAAAAATACTAGGTCCCCAACCTCAAATATACGTTCCACCATGTTCCTATGTGCATACATATTTTGTTGATTCTAAGAAACCTACAAATTCTCCTTCAGGACTCTCAATATGTCCTGAATTTCCTGCTACCAATCCTTGGCCTTGTGATCTCTTCTCTCCCCAAAATCCAAATCCATAAAGGATTGGGTATCATAGCCATACAATGCCCTGAATGGGATCATCCTGATGGACATGTGATGAGTCGTATTGTAACAATTCTCTCCAAGATGAAACCACTTTATCCATGCTCGCTACTGTCCCGATACATAGTTTCTCAGGTACCCATCAATCCATTTGTGTACTATTTTGGTATTCCCATCTGTCTAGGGGTGGTAGATAGTACTAGGTGTCAAATATATCTTGGATAACTTGAACAACTCTTGCTAAAATGTGCTGAGAAACCTGCTATCATGGTCACTGACTATATTCCTCAGAAGACCATGTAGTCTGAACACTTCCATGAAGAATAGATCTTCTACCTGAGATGCATTTTACTATGAAGGAATGGAAAAGAAGTGTGCATACTTAGTCAATATATCCACTACCATGTATATACAGTCCCTTCTCGACACCTTTGGATATTCTGTGATGAAGTCCATGAAAATTTATCCCACTTATGTTCCTGAATCGACAATGGCTAAAGTAGTCCCATAGGATGTGTAAACTACGACTTGTTTTGTTGGAAAACCATGCACTCCCTCACATGATGAAGTATGTCCTCCTTGAGACCCTTACAAGAGAATATCTCCTTAACCTTCCTATAGGTCTTCATATACCTCTAGTGCCCTACTAGTGGCATGTCATGTACTTCACTCAAAATATTATTCTTGAGTTTGGAATTAAGGGTGATATATAGCGTTTCTTTGTAGTAGATGATGTCATTCACTATCATGTACCTGTCATCCTGAATAATTCCCTCCATCATCTCGTAGGAGAAGGTGTTCTTGGAGTATTCCACCAAAAGAATGGACTTCCAGTCTACTGAAATCTCTGTCATGGAGAAAGTTGTAGGTCTTCTGGAAAATGTGTCAACAACTATTTTCTTCTTCCCCTTTACATACTTAATGTCAAAATAATATCCCTACACCTTACTCACCCATTTCTAATGCCTCTAGATCAGATCCCTCTTCTCCAAGAAATATCTCAAGTTGTTGTGGTCATTCCCAACCAAAAAGCATCCTCCTACAAGGTACTGTCTGAACTTGGAAAATGCATGCATGATGAGAAACATCTCCTTGTCATATATCAGATAGAGATTTTCTGGTTCTCTTATATTTCTTCTCTTGAAATCCATCGAGTGTCGTTTCTACATCAATACTGATCCTATCCCCTCACCATATGCATCACACTCTAAGACAAAAGGCTATGTGAAATCTAGGAGTGCTAATACTGGGAAATTCTCATCACTCTCTTCGTTCTATCGAATGCTACCTGTGAATCCTTTGACCATTGGAACACCCCATTCTTGGTGAGGTTTGTCAATGGTGTAGCCAATTGTGAAAACCCTTTCAAAAAACGCCTATAATAATTTCATATCCTGATGAATCCTCACAGATCTGTGAGTGATCTAGGGGTGGGCCAATCTAAGATTCTTTGGATCTTCTCCTAATGTACCTTTACTCCCTCAACACCAATCACATGCCCAAGATACAAGATTGTTGTCAACCTAAACTCACACTTTTCCTCCTTGGAAAAAAGTGAGTGCTCCTCCATAATGGTGAGAATCTTGTCCACGTGCTTCAAATGTTGCTCCCACATCCTGTTGTAGATTATAAGATCGTCAAAAAACACCAGTAATAACTTACTCAATTGTTTGTTGAAGATATGTTTCATGCATGACTGGAAGGTAGCAGGTGTGTTAGTCAACCCGAAGGGAATGAAAAGAAACTTATAGTGCCCATATTGACACCTGAATGTTGTTTTATGTATATCCTCCTCTCTTACCCAAACATGGTGGTATCCTGATCGTATATCAACCTTTGAGAAGTACACTTCCCCATGCAACTCATTTATCAGCTCACCAATCATGGGTATTTGGTATCAGTTCTTGATGGTCTTCTTGTTCATTTCCCTATAGTCTATGAACATCCTCATAGTTCCATCCTTCTTCTTCACTAGTACAACTAAATAAGCGAAGGGACTAGAACTAGGTATGATATGTCCCATCTCCAATGAATCCTTTATGGCCTTCTCTATTTCGTTCTTGAACCTCTTCAGATGCATGTAGGGTGTGGTGATCACGGGCTTTGATCCCTCTTCTAGCTCAATGACATGCTCAAATCCCCTGTCAGGTGGTCTCCCTACTAGTAATGTCCCTTTCATGATTTCCAAAAATGCCTATATATCCTCAGGGTAATGCTAGCGATCCTGTGATGGCTTCTCCATGGTGATTAAGAACTTTGTTGCGCAAGACGTGTCCCTGTGTCTAAAAAGGGATTCCATGCATTAGTTAGATACAATCCTGGAGGCACTTGTCAACATACCTATAAGGATGAATTGTTGTCCACCCTTGTCCTGGAACTCCATCCTCGTGTCCTGATAATTCATGCAAATATCTCCCAATGAGTAGAAACACTGAACTCTTAGAACCACATGCGTATCTGTTAAATCTACAAGATAAAATTCATAAGTCAATATGTAGTTTCTCAATGTTACTTCCAACCCCATGATCCTCTAAGTACACACCATGTTGTACTCATCTTCTACTACCATATTGAATCCCTCGAAGTCCTCTGCAGGGATTTGTCTCTTAGTGACAAGTGTAGCATAAATGAAGTTGTGGGTGGCCCTACCATAAATCAATGTCGTATCCCTCTTCCCTTGCAAAATTCCCTTGACCCATGAGGTGTAATATTTAGGGATTCCTGAAAGTGTGACAATGGTCACTCTCTTGGAACCTACTTTGTAGCATGTTATGGCTCACCACTTTCTTATCCAATGCCCTCATCATCATCTTCATCTTCCTCATCGGAAACTACCTCAATATAATGGACCTTTCATTTTCCCATACATCTTCCCATGTCTCCTTGCAGTTGTATAAAACATTCTTCCTCCTTAGTTCTCTCTGAGTTTCCTCACCCAACCTATCCTTCCCTATCCGTGTCTTCGGGGGAGGTTTTGACACCTGATCTTTTTATGGGATAAATGTTTTTGTCGATGTCTTCTTGGGGACTATGTCTTCCATATCTTTTGTATTCATGATCACCTCCTTTACTGTGTTTGTCCTCAAATCCTTCACCCAACACCCTAAGGGTTCATCTAAGCCCTATGTGAATAACATCACCAGTCTCTGCTCAAAAATATTAGTCACCATGACTGCCATCCACTGGAACTCTGTGACATAGGCCTCTGGTGTACCTGTCTGCCTCAACTATGCTAACTCCATGAAGTGGACCCCTAGGTCCTTCCTATCAAAATTTTCCATCAACCTCTGGGTGATATACTCATATGATGTGATGTTGGAATGCCCCAAAGCTAATATCCCATGGTACCACCACTCATGAGCCTCTCCATCCAAGTGTAGTGTGGAAAAAATGATCTACTCTACCTCTGTCATCGGGTTAATATGGAAATAAGTGTCCAACTTATGTACCCATGCTTGTGCACCTATAATATCCATCAAAAGAGGGGATATTCATCTTCCCCAATTTGCGCAAAAGATTGAAATTCTATTGATTTTGGCCCACCCTGTGTTTGTTCCTCATCTCGAGGTTTTAGTAGTTGTTGTAAGACATGGATTTCTAGGCTCCTTCTTCCAGAAATTGATACTCCCTAAAGTAGGAGTTCATTTCATCCACCCCCCATTCTTCTAGTGCTCCTCTAGGCTGATCCTCAAGGAATGGTGGAAATAATGGTTTGGGTACTTTCTACTACCTTCTTGGAAGACACTCTGTGTCGAAACATAGGTATTACTCCCTTCATGATTCCTACCACATCTATGGATGGCCTCTGCATGGTTCCCATTGGTACCTCCCTAGTTTTGGTTTGCTTGATTGCTAGAAAAGAACTGTGTCAGGATTTGTGTTAATTGTTGCTTCCCATTAGCTATGCTTTCCAACAACTATATGGTACTATCTTCAGGATGATCCCCCATAACTTCTTGTACTTCTACCTCTTCCGACTCTAATCCTGTGGTGGGTTGTTTCCTTTGTCCTCTAGTTTTCCTTCGAATCAATGCCTCAAGAAATCACAGGATGGAAAGATCAATGACTCTAATACCACTGTAATGTTCCCAACTAGGTTTGGTGGGAATATTATGCTTTCTATCCAATTTTTTTATTTATTTTCCCTTGTGTAAATATGTCAAACTCTTTGTATTATTATTTTTGTTAATTCCTTACAAATAGTTTGCTCATAGGAATATTGTCAAACATATTGCATCATCCATTACACAAAAAATAGAGTAGATAACCATGACATCGTACTATGGATGGAAACCTCCAATCACAACATTAAAATGATATCTAATAGCTATAATAAAAACTAAAAAATCATCTTGAACATACAAGTCTAATGGTTGCAAGGAAGTTGCACAAACTACTAACATAAACAATACAAATGAAACCTAGAATAATGCCAATCTATGATTCTCACTACGATTCTCTTCTCCAGTAATGTCTACTCTTCTAGCGACCTTTCAATCCCTTCTCAACCCTATCCAAACGACTTGTTGCAATCTCGATCGCAGAGGTCCTCACATGTCAACTGTTGGACATCTAGTGAGGCCTCGCGGGATGTCCCGTACTAAACTTGTGGGGATTCCCTAAACCACAGTTTCTTCGAAACTATCCAGTCACCTGCAAAATTATGAATCGGCCTCTTCTAGAAAATCTTCACAAACGTCCTGCACAAACCTCCAACTGAACATAAATCTCCAACTGAAGCTCCGATGGAAATCCTAGGTGGAATCCCCTCTTGTCTAGCTAGGGTGGATGTTGCACTATCGAAACTAAATTGTAGTAGTGGAAGGGTTTTGCTAAACCCCAATGGAACAATAGCTCCAAGAGCACTCCAAAATGAGAGATCAAATCATAATACCAAAGAGAAGGGTTTACCCCTCTATTTATCCTCTCTCCGGGCCTTCTGGATCTTTACTCTTTTTTACCAAATCAAACCCTCACTTCATTTTCCCTCCAATTTCATTTAAATATAATTATTTATTTTTATTTAATGTCACTTTAGAATTTGTCATTATTTTAACCTAGTGACACCAAATAAACCTCCTTGAATCCCTTGTCCTTTTTTACTATAGATGACATAAGTCGTATAGTATATTAAGTCATCACTCATCATGATCAAATGGAAGGAGACATTACAAGTTTCCAGGCTACATTGGGTGCCTAAGGAAATAGTTTCAGACAAAGATTCCAATTTTACATCCAAATTATGGAAACAATCGTTCAAAGGATTTAGGACAATCTGAATCTTAGTAAAATATATCAGCTAGAGACATATGGGAAAACGAATAGGACCAATAGGATAATTGAAGACATGATTAGGATGTATGTGATGGAACAACCATCAAAATGGGAAGACTATATCCACTTAGTGGAGTTTGCTTATAATAATGGGTATCGAAATTCATTAAAAATGATTCCATTTGAATCTTTATATGGAAAGAAATGTAACACACCAATGAGTTGGCATAACCCAACAGACATGGCCATCATTGGGCAAGATTTGTTAAAGGAAATGGAAGAGCAAGTAACAAGGATTAGCCAGAATTTGAAGGCTTCCCAGGACAAGAAGAAAATTTATGCAGACAAGAACAATTTTTTTATATATTTTGAAGTAGGAAACATGTTTTCCTAAAAGTGAAAGCAAAAAGAAGTTCGATAAGATTGGCTGCTTCCCAAATTTGGCAGCAAGAAATTGTGGGTCTTTTGAAATATTAGAGAATAAAGAACTAGTAGAATACATTCTAGCATTGTTTGCATCCATGAGAGTGCATAATGTGTTTCATGTGTGATTATTAAAGAAATTTGTGCATGAACCTAACCACATAATTGATTGGATTGTGATCCAAGTGGAAAATGAAGAGGATTTTCGAGTGGAACCAATATGCATCCTGGACCAAAAAGCCAAAGTGCTCCAAAACAAAGACACAGGGATGGTAAAGATTCAATGGACCTACTATTTTCCTGAAGATGAAACATGGGAGCATGAAGAAACTATGTGGGAGGAATACCCGCAAATGTTTGTCAAATTTGAAGAAAATAGAAGTTGAAAATGCAATACTCTGTTTTTGGGTAGCTAGATTCTGGAACCACATCTCATAAATTCTTGGTCACCTGCACTAATAGTCCTGATAAAATAATGGTGCAGCTCGATGGACTAAGGGAAGTGAAGGGGGTGCATTCCTTAGGTCAACAAATTGAGAAGAACAAGAGATTATGGTTGGGACTATTGTTGGAGGGTAAAAAGCTAAAAACTAAAAATGCAAAATTTTGTTTTATTTTCTGAATATTGTGATGTAAAATCGTATATGTATTTCAACATGGTGTTATGGATTGAGGACAATGCACAATTGTAGGGGAGGGGGAATGTAACATCCCCACTATAATCCCCAATTTAATTAATGCATATTGTAGTTATGAATGTGGCTATGGTCAAGCAATGTAATGCGCGAAACATATTTTCTAAATTTTAATAAATATCATGTGAGACTAGCTGTCAGGGATATGGACAAAGATGGGGGTTGATTAATCCACAAAAAAGGGGGAATTCCTAAGGAGTGTCTAATAGGGGTCCAGGGGGGGATTTAATTATGGGTATTAATTCAAACCCATATTTCTAAATTTTATTATTATTTGGGGACAACCTTCTATTTTATGTTTGAGTGTATGAGAGCCCAATCATTAAACTCATGTAAGAGGGTGGGTGTAGAATTTATATCCCATAGTTATTGGAAACATGGGGTTGAGGTAAAATCAACATTGGGCAAACTGATTAGTCAATTGTCTTGGGAGAAGAGAGGAAATTAGCATGGGTAGTAACAAGTAGTTTTACATATTGGTTTTTTTCATGAACAACAAGTAGAGAATAGGGGAGAAGAGCTTATGAGATGAAGAAACAAGGATGGGTGAATTTTGGAGTATGCTAGAGTGTTTTGGAGCTAGAAATTGAAGAGTTGGGTTGTCAGGCCTAAAGAGTGAACTCCTGAGTGAGTTGCACCATAAAAACAAGTGATTGTTGTTGTTTTTTCTTGTGGTTTTTCTGGTAGTGAGTTCCCTTGAGTTCCCAGTAGATAGATTCTTGGTTACTTATTCTAGAGAGACCTTAATAAATGGATGGGACTCCTGATGGACTGAGAGCAGTGAAGGGGTACATTCTTTGGGTTGGGAAAGTCAAGACGAAGAGAGCCAGAGGAAATTTGGGATAGTTGTAGGATAATACCAGTGGGTATTGAGAATTGAGTTGTGAGTGGACTTCTAGAGGCACCCTTCTCTAGTGTATTCCTAGTCCTAACTTGGGGGTGATTTGTGGTTGATATTTGGAACAACAAGTCCATGGTTGGGTGGAAATTCCTTCCCAAGCAACTGGTTGCACAAACGTTTTAAGAAGATAAGTGTTTATCTATTTTCTGAGTTATTCCATGAGTTTAATTGTTGTGTTTAACTCTCTGTATGTGAATGGTTTATTTTCCTGTGAATGAGTTTAATATATGCATTCATGTTCATTTAGAATGTTGTAGATGCATTTCATTATGAGTATCAAAATCTAGTTAAGTATGTGTATAAATTGCAGTTGGTAGGCTGCAAGAATTAATTAGTAGAAGAACATTTTGATTTTATGCGTATTTTCTACATAGTGTTCCTCGGTTAAGCCGGGGGACATTATAAATTGGGAACCCAAACTAGCAAGCCCATCAATGCCACGCAAGAAATAAGTGAGGAGAGAAAACAAATGTGGAGTTAATATATTCCCACCTTCCATAACACTAATGGCATGAAGGAAACATGAAGTCATCCTTAATCTATGTACCCAAAACTTGGGGGTGCCAAGACAAGTTTGCAAGGCAAGAAGGCATATGCCCAAAATAAATGTTGGGCAAAGAATAAGAAAAACAACAAGAGGAAGACTATAAAAATGAATTCAACATAAAAAAAAACTAGCTAATTAACATAATAAAATACACTAAAATGAATACAATAAAAATGAATTCAACATAAAAAAAACTAGCTAATTAACATAATAAAATACACTAAAATGAATACAGTGACTATAACTCAATTACATCTAAGTAAAATATATACTAATTTATCTTCACATAGGCATTGATTAGTTATATATATTTATCCCTAATCTACATTAGTAATTTATGTTAGTAATTTTTAGTTATGCCACTTAAAACACATCAAAATTGCTTAAATTTACTAGTATTTAGCTTGTAAAAAATGTTGTGACTAACTTTTATGATCATATAGTCACAAATTAGCCATTTTGTACTAGTGATTATTGCAAATAGAATGTAATGAAAAAAGAACTATAAATTAAATTTTAGATTATTTTTTTTCATTCAAAAATCTTATCTTAACCCCTAAATGACATGAACTTGATTTAAATATCATTTATATTCTATCTTAACCCCTAGATCATAAACACTTGATTTAAAAATCATTTATATATGAAATTAAATTTAACAAATTTCAACAAAATTTTAAATTTTAGATGGACATAAATCTAGCAACAATGAATTTATCAAATACAAATTTAAATAACCGATAGGCATTCCAATAACATATGTATTTATCATTATTATTTGGGTAGGAGATTATTATTGTGATTGAAAGTAACAAAACCTTTTGGTTTCTATTCTCATGGAGTAGTTTTATTTTGATTTAAAACTTAAACTCTATTCATTCATGAATAAAATTTCTCACATTATGTTAAGAAATTTCACATCAATATTATTTGATTAATAATCATTTAAATTGATTAATAATTATTCAAATTAAAAAAGAGGTTAACATACTTGACATTTCTATTAAATCACTATGTTGAAAGGCATACACCTATTGATAATGGGCACAATTAATCAGCTTTTAATCTAAAATTTTAATATGATGACTAACAATTGAAGATGTTGGCATATTCTTAGTCATCCTCCCAAATCAATCAATGTGATTTACTCTTCATAACTTCCTTGTATTTTTGAATGCATCAGTTAACCTGTTTAAATTTTAACATTTACCTAATCATATTAAGAAATTACTGTAGCACTATATGATTGCCACGTTTAAATGATTAACCTTTGGGATTACCACGTTTGGATTTGCTCAGTTGTAGGCGCGTTTCATTTTCTGAGCGTTTCATTTATGACTTTCCTCAACTATCCGCGTGTTTCATTTTCATTTTCTCACTGTGGAAACGTTTCATTTTCCAGTTGTCCGCGCATTTCATATTGGATAGTCAAATTCCAATTGTCCACGCATTTCATCATTTCAGTTGCGCGAGGAAACTTTCGTATCGCCTTTCGACGTTCATCAACCATAATTTTGAGTGACTATGCTAATATATACACATCAAATAAATTTAGTAGTTATAAATTTATTCTTCTACCATTAAAATATAATGGCAAATTCAAAGAAAGTGGAATTACCTTAAGTTATTGTATATTCTCACGTGTTAAAGAATGTAATTACACCCATCAATGTTGGGCCTGCATTAGGTCGCTCGCATCACTCCTTGCCCAACATTGTACTTACACCCATCAATGTTTGGGCTTGCATTATGCCGCTCGCAGCACTACTTGCCCAACCTTGAACAATGCTGAAGATAAAGGAAATAGTGATTGGATAAAAATATATTAAAAGAAAAAAATATGTAACAAAGTTCTTATAAATTTACTAAAAATTAACTTTAACATGCATCCATTCTTATCTTAAATTTATGTAACCCAAAAGTATTTGTGAAAAGACATATGATTTAAGTTTAATGAATGAAAAGTAAATTATTTTGAACATTATCTTTGTGTTTCTATTTTTTTATACAATTCTGTATTTTAGATATACATTGTTAGTACTTGCCCAAGCAAGGTACTCTAGTAATCAGTACGATGTTATTAGCTATTAGTTAATTCCTTATCTTCTAATGTTTTTTGAAAAGATGTATTAATTTAATTTTTATGAAAAACCCAAATTAATATTTGAATTTTGCAATTTTGTAAATAAAAAATTTGATTGATTCAAACATAGTGATGGGACTTAATTGCCCTAGTGTATAAGATTTTTTTTATAATATTTTTCGGTAATATAACATCATTTAAAAATGAGAATTCCATTGGCTAATACAATGCCATTATTATTAAGTGTTAGAGTGCATTACAATGATATTAATAATGAGTGTTAGAATGATTATTATTGAGTGTGTGCATTAATGCATGAGTGTTAAAATGATTATTATTAAGTGTATGCATTAATGCAATGCATATACTTCAATATTGATTGAATGCTATTGAAACAATATAATATACAATGTATATACTTCAATATTCATCAATCAATATTGAAACATTATGGCATAACATATAATGTATATACTTTAATATTCATCAATTGATATTGAAACATTATGGCACACATGTCATAAAGATTGCTTACACTTGGGGCCATGCATGATCACACTTAATCTAGCTTACAATCCATGTATCACTTCCTTATGAAGACAACATAATCAAGCAGTGTTTTCCTCTTCTATGTTTCTCATGCACCATCCATTAAACACCCTTATGCATCTTCCTCTTCCAAGTCCATTCCACCCTTGATGAACACCCTCAATTAGTGTTGCTCTTCCTCTTGTTCCTCCACTATGCACTGTAACGATGAAAAACCCACATTCTGTAATGTTGATGTTCGCGGTTTGTAAGTGGATATAAATTGCATACCTTTAGAAACATCTGAGGCAACTTCCTATCTTCAAAAATTCCCTGTGAAATCTCCTCTTGCATTGCATCTCATATTTAACAATAACTAAAACAACACACAACTTTGAATGGAACAAAGATAGTCGAAGTAACTACGAACGTCATGAAATTATCTGTAATTGCTTCTAATCTAACATTACTTGTTTCTTCTCTAATGTAATATTAGTTATTTCTTCTTCTACTTGTGCAATATAAAAAGAAAAAGTTGCATGTGATACTTTCTTAGAATTGCTTTTGATAATTTTTGTGATAAGGTATAATATCAAACAACAATTAATATTAATCCAAAAATATTTTCTATAGTTGAAAGGCCACAAAAAAAACCAAATTTTCAGTGTTTTGATTATCGTACAAGTATTATACTAATGTCCTGTCTATAATTCTTGAATTTCTACACAAATCCGCCGTTGAATTTATACATTAGAGAAAAAATAATTTGATATTGATCCTCTCTAACCACTGCTAAAATTCTTGTTTCATTTGCTTTCTGCATTAGAAGAAAAATCAGGAAAATATATGATGAGTACAAATCATTAGGATTATAGAGATACAACATAGGGCTTACTTTAGGCTTATTAATGTACTAGCAATATGACCTGCATTTGACCTTTCTATAGTCCACTTAAGGTATTCCAATGCAAGATATCCAAGGAATGGATTTCCTGAGTTACCATGAGGGATTAGGCATGCCATGGATCAATTCTTTTCACTCATATATAAACATGGGGTGAGTGCCTTCACTACTAACTCAAATGCATGCCTTAGAAGTGCAACCGGGCAAGATGTCAATTCAACACATAATTTTAAGGACTTGGGTTCAACAGGTGAAGTTTTCGCAGTGTTAGGTAGGTAGCATCTTGCAAAGGAGAATGCACTATGCCTCAATCAACACTAGTAAGCCATAATTCTTCTCTCCATCAGTGTAATCAAGCCAAATTGAAAATAGTAAAAAAAAAATAAATCCAACCAAGTTGTCTTTTACAAAAAGTGTTTTGAGGTTTTCTATTTCATTTCTTTCTTTTCCATTCATTCATCTCATTAGACTTCCCTTACCCATCTACTCATTTTTTCCCCTTATTTTGTTAAGTGTGATTTCTACAAAATATACAGTAAGTTAAACTACATCATTAAAATAATTCATTGTTGTGTTTTCATGAAATAGTTAAAGGTTGTTTTCACATTCATTGTCCACATTTCTTTGTGCAAAAATTACCCATCTATTCATTTTTTCTCCTTATTTTGTTAAGTGTGATTCCTACAAAATATACAACAATCTAAACAACATCATTAAAATAATTTATTGTTATGTTTTCATGAAATAGTTAATGGTTGTTTTCACATTCATTGTCCACATTTCTTTGTGCAAAAATAATTAAATGAATAAATTGGGTTTTCCATCAGGAGCAACTAGACAGAGTTTGTCAACACAAGATTTGCTAGCTTCAACTCTTCGCCTTTGCCTTCACTGAACCCTAATTGATCTCTTCATTGATTCATTTTTCCCCAACGAAAAAAAAAAATTGAAGATGTCAACATAAATACAAATACCCAATTCAACTCAACAGTTAATCTCTGAATTGGATGGGAAACAATTTATAAAAAGTAAAATGATTATTTTATCAAAGTTGAGAATCGATCTTCGACGATCTAACAAGAAAATTCAGATAGAGGGAAAGAGGACACACAAAAGATGATAAGTTTGCATGCCACTTCAAAGCTCTTGAAAGTTTCAAAATAACACAACTCATGTATCTAAATAATCATTATATCTCAAAGCCTATCATGGCATTTTTTTCCACAATAATAAACCTCTTGTATGAAAGTTAAGATTGGGAAAATTTTATAGGGTATTTTAAAACGAGCTCAAAGAATAACAAAATTTAGAGCTTAGTGGCCTTGCAACAGTTATTCTTTTGATGTTTCCAAGGTGTAGGATAGTCGGTGACAGAGTGTGTTGTTAAGCCACTTCGTGTTGTTAAAGTCACCGGTTCGAAACCTGCGGGGACAAAAAAATCAACCATGTTAAGAGTTGGTTTGGCTCAGGCCAGGTGCGATCCCCGGGTGATTTTGACGACTTAGATGCCCCTAAGTCGTGATTTCTCAAGACAATTTATTTCAGGACATGACCAATAAATAGTTTCGAGTTGCATTGTATTGATTTAAATCAAGTGCCGATGGCATTTTTTCAGATGGAAAATAAGAAAGATTAAAGACATTGCGGAAATCAAATTATTATCATTAATATGCAGTTGGTGGAAAAATATGGGGAGGGAATTTGGTGGGATAAATCTCAATGACGCCACTTGAGATCATGAATGTCAATGGTGTCTCTTGATATTTTGTATTTATGTATAATAAATATTATCACATTAAACAAGGTGCATCACCATGGTAAATATTATAGCATTTAATTAGGTAAACACTAGGGCATGTGTCCTTGACTGGTTGTGAACTATTTTAATCTAATTTTAATTAATTTAAAAATAAATCATTTAAAACCACATAAATTTCTTCAAAACCCAAAAAAAAAAAAAAAACCCTTAAAATTTGAAAAATATTTCTATTTAAAAAAAAAAAATCAATTTTAAAATATTTAAGACTGTATTAATTATGTATTAAATATCTTTTGTATCATTTGCAAAATATCACGGAAAAATTGTAGAATCCGATGTACATATTATTGAATCTTCCAAAGCTTCTTATATAATCTCATCTCTATGTTTTACCACTTGAATGCTTCAACATCCCATGGATATCGATGGGAGAAACTCATTTCCTTTAATGAAAGTTATTTTGTTGTTATTGCAAATCATGGTTTAAACAATCCCAACATTGTAGGTAGGTACTTGCAACTTCAAGTTGTTATTTACCTTGTTTGGTTTCCACGTTATACACATACATTATTTGGTTATGTAAATAAGTGAAAGTTTGTCTTTGTGTTTATAAGTTTTTTTTACAATTTCATATTTTACATATAAACTATTTGGTTTCCGTGTTATAGTTATTTGGTTATGTCAATAAGTGAAAGTTTAGTTCAACATGCACCCATTCTTATCTTTAATTCTTGCATCCATTCTTATCTTATGATTACTTCTCACAACATTTTACATTTTACTCAGAAAACATTAGGTACAATTTCATATGAATGGGTTTCCCATATGTATCTACAAGTTGTAGATGAGTGAATTCATGACATAAAACAATAGGCTTAAGCATCAATAAAATGACATGGCATGCATATACAACAAGTGTCTTCTTTCACATAGGTGTTTCAAAGCATTGAAAGGGTGTAGTATACCTAAGGAGGTAATATGGGGTACCCAGGGAGGTACCCAATGGGAATGCAGTTATGTGTTATTAGTGGAAGTCATTTAATATATGAGAATGTGGTCATTTAATGTAAGGTGGACTAGGTCCACTATATTAATAAAGGCCCACTATGGTAGTTGGATGTAATAAA
>JZKD02S2248359.1:132394-148900 GCA_000966675.3 Picea glauca
TATATGGTGTTACCCTACCTCAAGGGTTTTGGATATTTCTTGTGTTCATTGTTATGGTGAATGGTTTATGGTTTATTCTTGGTTATTTCTGAAGTATATTTTCATATCTGGTATAGGTACTCAACAAAGGGTAACATGCTAACGAACATGTACATTGCATACCATTTACCAATAATAATAATGTCTACATTTGTCTATTAGCTGATTGTCATGTATATTATATGCCTACATGTCATTCAGTTGTCATTATTATTTGATTTACAATGAGTTAAATAATTTGAATCGCAAATCTTTGCAAAAAATTTCAAAGCTTCATTACAATGCAGTGCTAGTTGTGTGGGGCTATTGAAATCAAACAAAATGGGGGGTTGTAGAGATCACACAAAACAATCATTGCTAGAGTTTCCTTCCATATAGATACATCTTTCTGGTATGGAAATGACTATACATATTTTACCATGAAACTAAACTACATATTTTACCATGAAACTAAAGTTTATATTATTTGTAAATGTGGAATTTCAATCATCAAGACATGACATCCATGTCAGTAATTGAATCATTTTTAAGAAATGGATATGTTGGTAGGAAGTACGTATAAAATGTAAGAAGTAAAGGTTTTATGGGTATGTAAGAGTAATGGTTATGTTATATTTAAGAAGACAATACTAGCGAGAGGCATTCTAGGTCATTAGTGCATGAAAATGTTATATATGAGTGGAATCTAAGGCCAAGGATGAATCACTATGTGAGGACCCCATTTTAGATAGTTAGTAAAAAAACAAGCTAGAATTAGACTTGTGTACTTTATCCACATGTGAATTTATTGCCTATAGGAGTTGAAGCATGAAAAATACATTCATTGAAAGTTAAATGCAACAATGGTAAATGGTTATGATTATTAAATTTATACAAATAATTATGCCAGGTAGAGCCCCACACATTTGAACACTTCAATTATATAAATAATAAATATACACCAAAGTATTGGAAGAGGGGATATGATAGGTCGATGGTTTGTGCATGCCCACAACCATCGCATGAAAATAAAAACTAAAATCTAAGATAGAAGGAATGTGCTTAAGAATAGGTTTCTCAACAATAGACTCACTATTTCCACTACTCACCTAAAATCTCTATTTTGCAGTATTGATGATTCTAATTTTTGCTAGGAATTTGAGATACACAAAATTGATGTTAGTAGAGGCCTTCGAATTATAGTCTACTCACTATTTATTTTAAAGCTTGTGGAAGACACCCACTGGTTATTGTTTGTGGTAAGAAGATTCGACCTTTTGTCATTAGGAATTTTGTGAAGTAGGAACACACCTTTTGTCACAAATTGTTATAACCATTCTAATGAGTTTGTATATATACTATATTTTCACCATTGATTCTTTAATTGCAGTTTTTTTTTCACTATGTTTTAGTGTTTCTACTATTGTAATTATGCATTCATCTATTTCTATACTCACATCCATACAACTCACACATATAGAGATTATGTTTCTTTTATTCATACATTTGTTACTATGCCTAGTGATTTGTGTTATCAATTGAGGAGTGATATGTGTATAATAGTAGTTTCTCTTTGTGGAAAATTCATTGACATCTATGGAACTCTTTGCCTCTCATGTTTTAAAATTGTCATCCCACAAAACATATCTTTCATTACTAGCACTTATTTCCTTCATGTTAAACATTTCTTGTGCAATAAATATAAGGATTTGGTTGTGAAAAATGACTAGCAATTGTTCCAATTATATTTGGTTCCAATTCAGTGACATTTTAGTGCACTACATTGATGACATAGCACAAAAAAAAATGTAACATGAGGATGAAATCACCCATTATTCTAATTAGCTAGGTAAACTAATGTTTTACCCTACTGATGTACTTTGTCTAATTTAGTGAATGAAATAATCAACCTAAATCTAAAGAACTCTAGTGCCTCAAACTTTTTAACATTATAAGAATTGTGTCAAGGTTTTTGTTTAACCAATTTTCGTTGGACTCCTGTACTGTCTTTGTGACCATTTTGATTGTGGATAAGTATATGTCTTTAATAGCTTATAAATATATGATGGTGTGATGTGGGTGCTTAAATATTTAACTATTTGATGTGAAATATGTTGACATGCAACTTTGGATATGGATTTTGTGGATATCGAAAGAAGGGGGTAATGCATGACTATGATTTATAATTAAATCTATGTTTGATTTAATTTTTATGCATGAACAAATTGATGCATTAGTTTTTGTTCATTACTCAATATGGTGAAATTTTAGATGTATCGTGGTACTTAAGATAGATAAAAAAAATTGGGCAAAAGAAAAAATAGATCCATCTCGAAATAGTTTCAAGGAAAATGAGCAATACGGATTTGTTCATAGAAATATATGCAATGATTAGTCATGTGCCATACTATATGATAATTATAAAGAGATATCAATTCAAAGCAACATCTTTAGTGATTTCCTTTCCACCGAGCACCGTATTATATATATATATATATATTAAACATCAATTTCCTATGAAGGTAGTAAGCAATTCTATCCCGGGGACTAAGATGTGAAGGCATAATCAAACCTCCTATTCCAAATATCACAATATTATGAGGTCATTTTTTTTGGACACTAGATGCACTTAAAATTCAACTATAGAGTTATTTATTTCTCATGTCCCTATGTCTCTCAATGTCAAAGCCAACATCTTAGAAAATAAATTCAACTATAGAGTTATTTATTTCTCATGTCCCTATGTCTCTCAATGTCAAAGCCAACATCTTAGAAAATAGACGCCATACCATTGCTCCTATGCCATAGTGAAGAACATACTTTGAAGAATACCACGAGTAGTGGTGTATGCTTTAAGAGAACACACCACTTCCACACATGTGATTACACCTTGGATTTTCACTCTTTACATGGACACAAGATGGTGGTTTACTAAGAAGAAAAAAACGCTCTCTTTGGAGTAGTTTTTACAGGTATAATTTATGGTGTACAATGTTATAACATTATTTTCCACCATGTAGGCTAGAGAGGAATCCAAAAGAGGATAGAAGTCATAATACACATTTTTCCTAATATTTGATCCCTTTTGGAGACCTTTTGGGCATCCTTGTAGGACACATAGTAGACAATAAGCGAGGCCCCTCACTGGTCACTAGTGGCTCAACAAGGGAGGCTCTGTAAACTTATAGACTCGAAGAATTACGAGGTGATAATCAAGAGATGAGTTGGATATTTGTGTCAAGGGCCTAGGAACTCACATCATTTGATTCTCTAGTGGTCTCGAGAAGAACTATAAGCCTCTCCCAAGCCTCCTCCAAGACCTATATACCAAAGGAAATTCTTGGGAAAGAGGGGGAAGAAATCAAAAGTATTATTATTATGTCCAATTGCAGAGGTTCCTATCTTGTTCATCATAGCCAAAAGTCAATGAATTCTAGATTGAACAAGGAGATAAAGGAGGAGCAAGGATCAAGGAGGTCAAGGGAGAATGCATCCACACCTAAGGTACGTTTTATGTAATTTATCTTATGATTATTAATAGATCATTTGGTTTCCCCCTTATAAATGTTTGTAATTGACAAAAAAATGTTTAGATATGATTCATTCTATCGTAGATATGATTAGAATCAAATTAGAACTAGGATTGTAATCCCAAGTAGAGCGGTAGGAAGGTTTTTCTTGTCTTTTGTATGAAGGAAGCAGGTTATGGAGCTTGGAGTTGGAGTTCCAGGACTACAACATCCAGGAGAAATGAAGGGAAAGCTCAAGAAAGATATGCAAACTTCACCACTACTTAGGATAATCATGAATCTATGTGTTTGAATCTATATCTAGCAAAACCATAAGAAGTCTAGCCCTCTTTTTGTATAGGATTACTAGGCTAATCCTAGGGATATTTTGTTGTGTATTCAGCAAGATCCCTATGAGAATTTGTCACTGTGAGACTTCAAGGGATCAACCCCCTATGGGAGGAAACAAGGCTTTCCACTGCACTGGACAATTTTGAGAATTTCAAGCATAGACATGGCACATGGTGCTTGGGCTAAGTCTTTGTTACAACTAATTTTTCCTCACCCCATGCAACTTGTTAAGATGGCCTTTCCATTTTTGTATGCAGAATTGAAGTCCCTTTTTGTACTTTCCAGAGCCAAAAAATCATATTTTCCCACATATACACGCCTTACCAGTTAGACAACATGCGTATACGCAGGTTGCACCACTACAACCCACACACATCGAGTTTGGTGCTCAAAATTAAAAAAATGTGTCAGGTTTCTATGTCACGTCACGAGATCCATGATCATTGACCTTCCATATACTGGAAACGTTATGACTCAACCCTTCAGTTCCATTTTAAGGCTATAAATTGAGCCATATACAAGCCGTGGGGAAGGAGAGAATTCAAATTTTGAGAGAAAATATACTTTGGGGAAATTTCACTTCGCATTGAGTCTGCATCCCTTTATCCTTGAAAGTCTGATCACATTGTTCATACTAGAAGCTCTTCCCTCTTTGATGGAGAACCTCATTATCTCCCATATGTGAGATTTCCTTTGGTGGAGGAATGAAGTGGTGGAGGTCCAGCTGGAAGGGACTTAGTTTCTCGGTTCTGAGATGTGCCGACACAAAAGTTTGTCACTTGTATACTTCTGTTGATTATTTTAATAGAAACACTCTTTTCTCGTCCAATTGATATCTTGCAAATATTTGAATTGTTATTCCATGGATGTATTTGTCATGTATGTTAATGGATTATGATATTTTGTATGCTAACATTATATATTATCACCATATGATTGTGTATCTTGGTTGTTGTGGACAAGTTGCAAGTATAAAACTTTGATTTATGTGCTCAACGATGGTTTTCATCGAACGTCTGGACGAGGTAGGATATTGGCCTTGTCTTGTTAGCATTTCATTTATATAGCATACTTGGGATTAGAGTTGATTTCTGCAGTCGTTCCGTCTATTGTGGTTTACCCCATTCCATAGAGTGATTTTCCTCGTAACTGATTTGGCGACCATACTAGGGAATGATATTCTATTTTGGGGTTTGGAGTGTTTTTCTCCTTTGATTTCTCTTTGTTAGCCTAAGTTTCCTCATCGCATGATTACTTGAGAACATATTTTTACTTTGCATCTGAGTTTCGTGCCCTTATCCTTTCCCTGGTAGTGTTTTACTGAATATATGTGGGTTTTCCCTTGACAGACGCATACATATGCGAGCTATCCTTCTGTAGGGTGCATACATACATGAGTTTTTCTTAAACAATCGCGTACATCAAATTTTTTTCTTACTGGCTGAGTTTGGTGTTTGTTGGGTGAGTTTGATTGGTTGTTGAGTCTTCTTGGGTCTCTGTCCTAGCTATTAAGTGCTTACAAAGTGATAGGAAACCTTTGTATTGTTGGATTTTCAGGCGGTATTCTTACTTATCACTTTTTTGATTGGTTTTCCTTGCATCTTGGTATGATTATTTTCCTCTTGGTATCCATCTTGACTTGTCTCTTTTTGCTTGCAGTAGGGTCTATATATCAAGCTATTATTCAGTCCTTGCACTTTCGCTTCTTTATATCGAAAATACAAAAAAAAATGATCATTTTGCATTATGGAATTTGATCTTTTGGTTTATTAGTATTGATCTTGATACATATGGAAAGATTGCATTTTATTGAAATTGTAGAAGTTGAATTAAAAAAAAAAAACTTCCCATCTTTTGACAATTTAAGATTAGGACTTAGTACTTTATTTATATTCATTTATTTTATATGCTGAGTCATAACATCATCAGTTTCATGACCACATCTCTTGAGTAAACAAATCCATTAAAAGTAATGTTGATTAATTAAAAATTATTTTTTAGAGTACACAAACAAACATAGGATATAGGGCCTTGGAATAGGATTTTGTGAGTAAACTTATCCAAGGCTATTAAACTCAACATGTGTCTGACCAAGAGTGGTGAAATCCATTGTGTAATTAGTGATTCCAGAACGCTTTTCTCTGACCAGAGTTAAGCATGAGATCGTGTGAAGTTGGTTGCAGAGATAGCCCTCTAATACCTTCTTAGCGTCAGAGATATTTCTGGGGATCTAGTTGTATTTGGGGGTCTTGCTAGTGCCTTTACCTATGTGAGAGGCAATGCTTTCAATACTTAGGGATTTGTTACCTTTCCCATACGGTGGACCTAACTTATGATTGTTCACCTTTTCATTGGTTATATCATGGTGGATCTAGTTGCTTGACATAGGTATCCACATAGGTTACTTGCAGGGGTTATTTGTAGGTACCCTGAGTTAGATAAGGGTTGGACTAAACACAACATTTATGGAGGATTGCCTCTCTGGGAGGATCTGACTGACTGTGCTTTTAATCCCATGATGACCCTTATAACTAATTATGATACCTATCTTTTGAAGGGAGTCTCAGGCCCCTCTTGGGCAAGGCATACCTACTCTAGTGAGGGAGGCCCCTTTTTAGGTACTATATCTTGTTTGTGTGCATTTGGCCTTTTTGTTTATTTTGGTGTGATATTTGATTGTTAGTTTTCCTTAGGATTTGTCTTTATATCTCGAGGCTTGATTCATCATGGAGCTAGACCAACTTCCTCGCAGGTATCTCCATTTTTTGAAATTACCAACGCATCTTGAGTCTTTTCCTTCTAAAAGGCGTAAAGTTACTAAACGTGCTACACTTACCTCCACCTACCAAAATTGTGATTATACAACTATGAGCATGAGTCGAGTTTGAAAGACACTGTGAGTTGCTCGACTCCTATACCTACTGTAGTTAATGGGGTTCCTTCGACTTCTTCAACAACAATGATTGTGGTGCCATAAGTTACCATCCTTACTCCTACCTGACCTGTGGTTGCTACGCAACCCATAGTAACAAACCCTTTCAGGTCTCTTTTTGGTATTCTTGGGTACAATGCTCAGTCCATACCTTCAGTCTCTAACCCTTTGTCTTTTGGTATGAAAAATATGATATCGCAACTTTCATCCTCCATTCCAACAGCTAATGAAAATTCTAGTTTTGGACCTGGGGGCACGAAACCTCCGTATACTCCTTTCTCGTTTGGTGGAATTCAAATTCCACAAACAAATCCTACAGTTGGGGGTCAACCTCCTTTTTCTTTCGGGTCTAATCCTAGTCTCAATGCTCCTAAATGGGGTACTCAACTAGGAGGACAAGCCACCTCTTATATTTCATCCTTTCCCCCTTACTCCTCCACAACAATTACGATGAACACGTTTGGTATGACAAATCCACCTCTATCCTCCGAATTTCCACCCGAAGGGAGTCAATTTCATGCTATGGGAAACCCCCAACATGGAGCCACTCCAGTTGGGGGAAATGTTTATAACCCTCATTATATTGTCCCTACTGGTATGTTCCCCATGCAACCTCTTATGAATCAGTTTGGAGGAGGATATTACCCAACCAGACAGGGCCATGGTGTATACCAGAACCCTAGATGGTCTACAATTCCTCAACACCAACCTTTCTAGGGAGCATGGACTCAGATGTTGCAACCCCGACTCCCTTTTCTATCCATGCTTAATATGCTAGATTTCTCGATATTAATGAATGACCCGGCGTGTCATGATCCATCATTGCCCCCCATCCCCACCAAGATTAATTCATAAATTTCAAAATTCAAGGGAAATAATGGCGAGAATCTAGGTGATCACGTTACTAATTTTCATCTTTGGTGCTCTTTCAATTCTCTTAACAACAATTCTATTCATTTGAGACAATTTCAATGCACCCTCATGGGGGTTGCAGCGAAATGGTAGATTGAGCTACTCGGGGGAACATACGGAAATTTTAATCCGATGGTTTTGGTCTTTATCAACCATTTCCATTTGTAGGTTCATTATGATGTTGGCATAGAAATTTTGTTGGCCCTCTGCCAGGATAAATCCACACACATCTTAGACCATATCCAAGAGTGGCAGAGACAAAAGAGGATGATTAAGTCCTACATTCCTCTAGAGTTTCTGTTGGAGTGGTTCCTTAAATCCATATTGCCTTATATTTTGAAGGATGTCTCTACATCCAGGGTAACATCTGAGGAAGAAGCTATTTTCAAATCCCAACAATTGGACCTTATATATGGTTAATCTAGGATGTTATATGAAATTATTCCTGACACACCACAATCCAATTATGACCCTAGACAAAATCTCCGACCTCATGTCAATGGAATCATAGGATCTGTAAATGCTAAGTCTACAAACTTGGTGACGAACTAGTTGAAGGAGTTGTCTCTAATCCATTATGTAGTAGGAAAACATTTGTCTTCTTCCTCCATTCCCACTCAGTCGGCGGATGTGAATTATATACAGTTGTTGACCAACCCAAATGGTAACCAACAACCAGGAGGGAATATAAAGAAAGGACGAGGTAATAATGGTAAGGGTGGGAGAACAATAATAACAAATACAAGGACAACACTAACAATGACAGATTGAGTAATAATGTTTGTGAGGGAAAGAAAGAAAAGAGGAAGGTGAAGTTTCCTTGTAAACTTTGTAAAGATGATCACCTTACCCACTTATGCCCCAAAATTAAGGAAGCCTCGAGGCTCTTATCTCAACCGCCCATTGTGTTGACTAATCCATTTCCGCATAATCAACACATGTCTTCGAGCTCCTCCAACAATGGAAATGCGTCGAGTGGGAATCAAAACCCCCCCGCACATGAAGGTGATCGTCTATGTGTTAATATGGTTAAGTATCATATTGATGTAGCCACTTGATCTCTTGATTATGGGTATTCACAAACTATTCCAGGTCCAGAGTCTCCCCCTCCTTCGAAAATACCTTTGCAGATCAAAAATCCAGAGCCTTTGCCTCGTATTTTGAAAGGAGTACTGAAACGATCTTCCCACAACCCTAATGCCAAAGCTTCCCAGAACTATTCGATTGTTGAAGATCTGGGTGAAACCCCTTGTGTGATGTCAGCTTTGGAGGTGCTCGATACATGCCCTTCACAGAGGAACGCCTTGTTATTTTCCTTAGGAGCTCTAGATCCGTGTGGCTCAAAGGTTATTATGTTTGATGTCATGGATGTTAAGTCTCGCTTTCCTTACTACATGGCCTTTCAAATCCATGTGGATTACACAAAGTATACCATAAAACACATTGTAATTGATGAAGGTGATGCAACGTGCGTGATGTCCCTAACCTATTGGAAATCCATTGGCTCTCCGGCTCTCTCTCAATCTATGACCATGTTGACCACTTTCGATGGTCATTCTTTTCGACCCCATAAAATTCTTCCCGCTTTTCCAGTCTAGTTAGGTGGAAATACAATGGAGGTTGATTTCGAGGTGGTTGATGCACCCCTTGACTATAATTTATTACTAGGGAGTAATTGGACTTATGCCATGATCACAGTTGTGTCGTCTATTTTCTGCACTTTATGTTTTACTCACGAATGGAAAATAGTGACGATTGAGTAGTTTTCCTTTGTGCATGCTAGTCCTAGTGCATTAGTTGGACCTTCGGTCCCAATGATCGATAAATCTCAGCCAACAACTAAGGATATTGGTGTCGGAATGTATTCCTCTCTCATGGGTACCTTTGATTTCATGGCACCAATTGATCACATTTATGCCATGTCCAGTAGGTCTTCATCGTCAGTGAGGTCTACTCCTTTCCATAATTCATATTTCAATGACCCTTAATGGAACCTACCTTTCCCGACCATGTCTTGTGAAGGTCATTCACACATTGGAATGGAAATTCCACTATCAACAACAGAGGTTTCATATCAAGCTATTTTTAACACTACTGCTAACCTAGATCCTGTGTCCTCGCATACAGGCGAGGAGGATCCCGTTATATAGCCCGTATGGGCCACCTAATTGTCTTGTTCAAATGATTTCCTCGATGATACTTTACCTTCGGATGAAGCCATATTAAAGGCCATGAATAGTCCCGATAGGCCATGGGATGATATGGATCATCGCTCTTACTTCCTCCCAGAACTTGTTAGGATCGAACAAGACAACTTTAGATCTACCTTGAGTGAGATGGTCGGTCACACCATGGTTCCACTAGATACGCATGGTTTTTATGATGAAGGGAACATGGAAAATATTTCTCCTACCATCATGATTGAGATCTCTCGAATTCTTAGAAAAATTGAAAACGTATATATCGGTGCAGATTGTTTGCCTGAAGAAATTCATATTTAAACCGATCTCTTCAAAGCATTTCGTGAATTATTTTCTTGGTCGTACGAAGAGACGCCAGGGATTGAACCTATAATTGTTGAACATGAGAACAAGACTTATCCATATGCTAGACCCGTTCGACAAAATATTAGAGCTGTTAATCCTAGGAAGTCCCCTCCTATTAAGGAAGAGGTAGAGAAGCTACTTAATGTTGTTTTCATCTACCTAGTTCCCTTGACTGGATGGGTATCCAATCCTATTCCTGTAAATAAGAAACAATGAACCATCCGTGTGTGTATGGAATTTCAATACTTGAATAAGGATTTTCCTAAATACAACTTCTTGACCCCTTTCATTGATCAGATTCTCGATGAGTGTGCGGGAAACAAAGTTTTCTCTTTTATGGATAGATTTTCAATCAAATTCAGATCAAACCCGAGGATCAACATAAGATGGAATTTATTTTTCCTTGGGGTACTTTTGCATACCAAAAATGCCTTTCAGCCTATACAATGCTGGATAAACCTTCCAGTGTGCTATGACATTTTTTTTTCACGATATCAAACATATTTTCGAATCTTATCTTGACGATCTCACTGCTCACTCTCACAAGAGAGTAGATCATTCCTCTCACCATCAACTTGTATTTGAGAGATTCCATTATTATCACATCCATTTGAACCCTCACAAGTGCATCTTCTATGTTAGGGCTGGCTGTATTTTAGGATTCCTAGTCTCTAAACATGAGATCATGGTGGATCCTATGAAGGTTGAGGAAATACTTTGATTGCCTCCCCCACGCAACATTCAACAACTTCAAGGTTTACAGAGGAAGACTAACTTCTTACGTCGCTTCATAGTGAACTATGCCAATTTAACTAAGGGTTTCATACATCTTTTGAAGAAGGACATTCTGTTAATATGGGATGAACGATCCCAAGAATCCTTCGATGCTCTTAAGAAAGCCTTGGTATCAACGCCTATGCTGAAGCCTCCATACTATAGTAGAGTTATTTTCTCTATATCGCCGCATCCAAAGGGACGATTGGTATGGTTATGGTTCAGGAAGACGATGAGATCCATGAGCACGTTTTCTACTATCTTAGTCAAAACATAGTCGGTCCTGAACTTAAGTACTCTCACATTGAGAATCTAGCCTTGGTTGTCATACACATGGTTCAAAGATTACGACATTATATATTAATTTGAAAAACTACCATAGTTGTTTATTTCAATCCATTTCAATATGTCCTTACCAGGCGTATCATAGGGGAAAATAAAAAAACTGGATTTTTATTTTGCAATAATTTGACCTCGATTTTGCTTTGGAAAAATCTAAGAAAACACTAGTTTTTGCTGAGTTGATATCAGACTTCCCTCAACTGGATGAGGAATTCATTCATGAAGATTCATTCAAGGATGAACATATTTTCCTTATCTTGTCTTAGGACCTCTAGTATGGAGACATTTTGATATATTTTCAAACCTTGAAGTTACCCCATCATATGTCGAGAGATGATTGACGACATATACAACATCAAGCTAAAAACTACCTTATCCTCGACGACACTTTGTATTGTCGAGGAGTAGATAATATATTTATTCATTTCTTGACTCAAGAGGAATTTGTGTCTATTCTTAATGACTGTCACAGTGGGGCTTGTGGTGGTCATTTATTTAGGCTTGCGACAACCCAAAAAATATTGCGAGTTGGTTATTTTTGGCATTCAATTTTTAAAGATTGTGTTGAAGCATTCTAGAAGTGTCACCCTTGCCAAGTGTTCACTTGGAAAATGCACTCGCATCCAAGCCCTCTTCACCCACTCATCACCATCAGTCCCTTCACCAAGTGGGGGGTGGATTTTATGGACTGTAACCAAGATTTGTCTAGGGGGGCATCGACATATTATTGTGGCCATGGATTAATTCACTAAATGGGTAGAGGTGATGCCTACCAATAAATCTGATGGTAAGACTACAACATTCTTCGTATTCAACAAAATTATAGCCCGGTTCAGAATCCCAAAGGATATTTTCACTGATCATGGTAGTCACTTTCAGAATGAAATGATGAGGGAATTAACATCAAAATTAGGGTTTAAGAATGGTCATTCTTTCCCTTATTATCCTCAAGAAAATGGAAAAGTAGAGGCTATGAATAAATCTTTCAATACCATTTTGCAAAAACCTATCAGCCAAAGTAAATATGAATGGCATCTAATGCTTTATCATGTGCTTTGGGCATATCGAACCTCGGTTAATACTTCCACCATTTTTCTCCTTTTAGGTGAGCACACGGTGTGGATTCGATCCTTCCCATTGAATGCAAAATCCATTCCCTTAAACTGGAAATCGAGCTCCTACCTAACACTTCCGATCTCAAAGAACACATCGTACACCTAGAGCGCCTAAATGAGAAATATCAAGATGCCTCTACGATTATCGAAGAGAATAAAAAACGTGTCAAGGTTCAATATGATAGGTCTGTATGTCCTCAGAAGTACGTTGAGGGTGACCTGGTCCTCTTGTATGACCAAACCAAAGAACAGTTGGGGGCAGGTAAGTTAAACCCCATGTGGCACGATCCTTATATTGTGCGGTGTGTTTTGGAAAAAGGAGCTTATGAATTAAATGATTATGAAGGGAATATGCTGGCTGAGCCTTGAAATAGGCTCTACCTGAAAATATATTATGCCTGAGCCCTCAATATTGGGCGTGACTCTTTGTATACTAGTGTATTTTAGTGTATATATATGTTTTTGTTTGTTTCATCAGATTGATTATTAGGTTTTCCCTTGGTTGGAAGATGTCAACGCAGTCTTCAATTTACTTAGGATTCACAGACAATGCCAATCGTCATATGTGTAACATGGCTTCCGCTGCTTGGGTCATTTACTCATCCAAGGGACAACTGGTGTCTTCAGGTGGCGTTTTTCTGGAGCCATCAACGAAAAATGTGGTCGAGTATAGCACCATTATAGAGCTTTTGTGTGATGCCATTTCACATGGTTTTCGATCTTTAGAGGTTCTCTTGGACTCCCAGTTAGTATTATTTCAGTTAAAAATAATTTACCTTGTGCGAAACCCTAATCTTCTTCGAATATTCCTACATGTACGACTTTTGGAACGATACTTTTATTTTATTACTTATAATCACATACCTAGAAGCTCTAATTATGTATCTGATGTATATGATAATTATGTTTTAGATTGGAAATTGTCACATAACTAAAGAAAACAAAACACATCAATGAAGACATTGTAACATATATAAGTAAAGCCAAGGAACAAAATTTTATATTTCATCTCTTCAAAAAATATCGTGTCATAGTAGAAAATGGGGCTCACACCCTCAAAATAAATATATGGCCGGTAGATATATGACCATGGAATTTATGGCTATGGAACCAGATGCGTATCATGATATCACAATACAGTGTTTGTGAGACGCCAGAAGAGTCGCACCCATGCACATGGCACACCCACCACCTTTCATTGCATAGCCTCTAGAATATCTTTCACTTGAACCATAGAAATCTTGTGCGTCAAAAGAGACAAGTTTCCTACACATTTTTTAACACTCTCTCTGCATCTCCTCCCGCCTGCTCATCTCCTTGATTCCTTCATTGATGTCGTGGGAATCCATCTGGTTGTCATAGACCCACATCTTCGTAATAAATTAATTGTTAATACTTGATACCATACACAAATATTTTCATTTTTTTATTATTTTTGAAAAAAAAAAAACACAAAAAAATGAAATATTCAAATTGTTTTTATACCTATATCACCGTAGGCGTAACCTGGTGGTAGAGGCATATCAATATCCTCTTTGTAGTTAATCCCAGCATAGGGATAGTCGTCAATGGCTATCACCTATTGACACCACCATAAGAAGAACTCGTCGTTGTAGGGGTCAACACCCTACGTCCTCCTAACTACCTCATCACGTCGATCCACCGTGACATGGTTGGATCGCACGATCCATATGGATTAATGTCCACTCTAGGGCTCAAAACTGGAACCCGCTCAAAGAAAAAACTACACAATATGGATGCAAACCCAAAGTTTCTCTTTCTACCCTGTTTTCAATCTGTCAGATAACTCTTCATGTTGGTCAACATTGAGGTACACCAGTCATAAACCGTGGGTCGCAAGCACTCCACTGCATAAAACATGAGTGGCCTTGAATCTTGGTGCAATGAGTTCGAATCGAAGATCCGTGTAAGAACAAGAATTATGATCTTCAAATTCATTTTTTCGATCGCCTTGATGGGGATTTGGCTGTCTACTTTGTCTGTTCTTGCAACACAGTAGGTGGAAATATAATCCTGTATGTTCATATGACCTCCAACCCCTCGAGATTTGAGATTCACCACCTCGCGCCAATGAGAAAATACTGTGATAAAATAGATTTCATCTACTTCAATCCTTAATGGTTTCCCATCGATATTGAAGGCCTCTGTCTCTATATCCCAAAATTTTACTAGAATTTGGAGTAACCTTACTTGAGCCCTCATTCCTTTGAGAGCCCAAAATTTTTATAGGACACATCTTTTTAGAGGGCCCTTGCATCTCCTTCCACTGGTGCATCCACCTCCTCATGCTCCCTCTTTGTCCATTCAAGAACCATCCTGCAAAAGGAAAACCTTTTTTTGAGTTAAATCCATTCAAAAAAAAATTTGTGGACTTGTACGCGAGCTGCAGTGTTAACAGTCATGTGTAGGGCCACATATACGTGGGAGGGTTTTTATTTTCCTATGTACATGTCTTCATATACGTGACCTAATGAAATATATATCGTGTACACCTTAATTTGTATGTTGTGCCCTCAAAAACTCAAAAAATGAGAACTTAATTTGAAATTTAAACCACTAGAAATGAAGAGGAGGAGAAGGGCACTTACTTGGTCTAGATGGTTGTCAATTCAGTTGATCATAACTCCAACAATTGACACTTGAAGATCATTGGAAAAATAGTACAAAATGCACTATGTGGGTAAAAAACTCAAATGGTATGGTAAAATTGTTAAGACTGCAACATTCTTCGTATTCAACCAAATTATAGCCCGGTTCGGAATTCCAAAGGAGATTTTCATTGATCATGGAATTCACTTTCAGAATGAAAAGATGAATGAATTAACATCAAAACTAGGGTTTAAGCATGGTCATTCTTCCACTTATTATCTCCAGGAAAATGGATAAGTAGATGTTGTGAATAAATCTCTCAAGACCATTTTGCAAAAAAAATTCAGGCAGAGTAAATCTGACTGACATCTAATGCTTTACCCTGTGCTTTGGGAATATCAAACCTTAGATAAGACTTCCACAAGTTTTTCTCATTTTTAGTTAGTACACGATGTGGATTCAATCCTTTTGATTGAATGCAAAATCCCTTCCCTTAAACTGAAAATTGAGCTCCTACCTGACACTTCTGATCTCGAAGAACACCTCGTACACCTAGAGAGCCTATATGAGAAACTTCGAGATGCCTCTATGGGTATCAAAGAAAATAAACAATTTGTCAAGGTTCAATACGATAGATCTATTTTTCCTTGGCACTACGCTGAGGGTGACTTGGTCCTCTTGTATAACCAAGCCAAAGAACCGTTGGGGGCAGGCAAGTTCAACCCCATGTGGTATAGTCCTTATATCATGCGACATGTTTTGGAAAAAGGATCCTATGAATTAGAGGATTATGAAGGGAATATGCTAGCTGAGCCCATAAATGGGCTCTACCTGAAAATATGTTACACTTGATCCCTCAAGATTGGGCGTGACTCTTTGTATAATACTATATTTTAGTGTATATATATCTTTTTGTTTGTGTCATCAGATTTATTATTAGGTTTTCCCTTGGTTGGAAGATGTCAATGAAGCCTTTCGTTTACTTAGGATTCACAAACGGTGCCAGTCGTCATACACATAACATGGCTTCTGCCTCTTGGGTCATTTACTCACCTGAGGGACAACTGTTGTCTTTAGGTGGCATTTGTCTAGAGCCATCTGTTGGATCATGTTGTCATTGATGCCAATGGTTTGATTGATTGATGTCATTGATTGATGTCAAGTGATTGATTGATGTCAAAGGATTGATTGATGTCAAAGGATTGATTGATTGATGATTGATGTAATATAATATGTATTGTCCTCGATGAGAATGCATAGATGAAGATGGATCAATGAGTTTTCATTGATATGATGAAGATGGATTGATGTGGTTTCATTGGTATATGATGCATTGTTGGAAAAATGTATAGATGACTCATTATTGTCTTATCATGATTGATAAGGTGCACAAATGG
>JZKD02S2248359.1:154620-173699 GCA_000966675.3 Picea glauca
TCCACGTAAAACACTGGTGTACTATGTATGTGTGTGATTGTTTATTTCTTATTGCTCATTATTGGATAATAATTCTACATTGATATAACATTTGAAGAAAAAAGATTATAATTACGCTATTAGTGATTCACCCCCCCTCTTAGTAATCCAACACCTTCTATTTATGAAAAGTGGTTAACCCTGAAAATAAGGAAAATAGATTAAGTGACCTAGAAATGGGTTAAGTGACCTAAAAGAAGAAATCATTATTTAAATGATAAAGTAAGGTAAAAAATTCAAGGTGGATTATTTAAATAATAAAGAGAAGTGAAAAAATAAAGAAATGATAAAGTAAGATGAGAAAATCAAGAATGAATATTTAAATGATAAAATATTGGAGAAATTTCTATTTATGGAAAGTGGTTAACCCTAAAATAAGGAAAATAGGTTAAGAGACCTAGAAATGGATTAAGTGACCCAAAAATGGGTTAAGTGACCTAGAGGATGAATGTATAAATAAGATATCAATGGTATCTTGTAGATCATCCTTTTTGTGGATCAATGGAGAGCTTCTTGTGAGAATATCTTTTGGAGTATTGATGGAGAGCTTCTTGTGAAAGCTTCTTGAGCATTTTTGGTGTGGAACACTTGAGAATATTGAATATATATAGGTTACTGAGGCAAAAAAGGATATCCAAACTGAATCTCAGAAGAAAGGTGAAGAAAAGAAGACCGAAATGAAAGGAAGGATAAATTCTTTTGATGGTGCTTTCTAAGGTATGTTATTTACAGGTCATCTCACCATTTTCACTATAACTTTGTTTCTATAATGATTCAGACCTTGAAATTTCTATTACATTTAGAAAACATACCTAAGTATATGTGGTAAAAAATTCAGCTTTTTTTTTCGTTGTATTTTTGGAGTTACAGTTCGTGGAAAATAGAGTTTGTGGCTAGTCCTGAAACTAGTAAAAAACAGGTGTTTCAGGTAAAACTGTAATAACTTATTCATAACAAATCCAAATTAAGTGAGACAAAATGTGTTGGTTAGGGTAAAGGATGTAGTATGTTTTTTAATAGGTTCATATCAATTCAATGAATATTTTTTGTGGGCCATGCTCTACAAGGGCGCTCTCTAGAATAAGACAAAATTCAACAAGGTATGCCATTTTTGCTATAACGCCTTTTCTGAGAGGTTCCAAGTATTTACACCTAGAGGAATTACATAAAACACACTGAATAAAATTTTGTATCAGTTTCAAATCTTTATTCATTATAGGTACAAAGTTATGATTATTTCAAGTTGGGGTTGTTCACTAATCCAAAACTAGTCATGGTTGAGACAAGCAGTTGATGAGTTGGCACATACATGAGGTGNTGTTTATGTTGACAGATTGATATCTGTTGAGGATTGTTGCCTCATCTCAGTTGGTGCTGAGAATGTAAGATGAGTCTTGCATATAGAGCTGGTTCTCTTGTAGAGTTGTACTCTACTCAGTTGTTTCTGAAAAACCCCTGGATTGAAGTCCACAATAAAAAGAAAAATTATACATACATCTTGTGTTCTTTGTGTTCCTTGTGGAGATGATTTGTTGATGATATGTTTATGATATGTATTCAAATCTAACTGATTATAAATGACAGGAATGAGTAATGAGAAAATTTTGAATGTTAACTAAGGAGTTTTTGTGTAAGAGGGAAGTTTTGGGAAAAAGATCCCCACACTCATTCACCCCCCCCCTCTAAGTGTGGTAGGTGTGTCAAACACCATCAACGAATAATGTGGCTAAGTATAGCATCATTATAGAGATTTTGTGTGATGTCATTTCACATGGTGTTTGATATTTATTGGTTCACCTAGACTCCCAATTAGTAGTATGTCAGTTAAACGACAATTACCTTGTGCGAAAACCTACTCTACTTCGACGATTCCTACGGTACAAATTTTGGAACGATACTTTGATTTTATTACTTATAATCACATACCTAGAAGTTCTAATTATGTATTTGATGCATATGCTAATTATGTTTTATATTGGCATTTTCACATAACTAAAGCAAAGAAAACACATCCATGTACACATTATAACATATATAAGTAAAGCCAAGGACCAAAATTTTATATTTCATCTCTTCAAAAAAAATGGTGTCATAGTACAAAATGGGGCTCACACCCTCAAAATACATATATGGCTCGTAGATATATGACCATGGCATTTAATCCTATGGAACCATATGTGTATCATGATAGCAAAGTATGATGTTTGTGAGACGCCAGAAGAGTCAAACCCATGCATAGGGCACACTGCAGATTTTAACCTTGTACAATATTTATTGCAAACAAATTTTCAGTAAAAGAACATAAAAGATACAATGGAAAATACAAACATTACACAGATATTTTTTCCCCTGGAAACCCAAACCAGAAAAACCAACATATTATATATTCATTCATAGTGATACATTGCTTAAAATACAATATACATATAGGAGCCAACGACATCCAAAACCCTAACCCAATGACCTGGATTAGTCAACAAACCTAATTCCTTAACCAGAAATAGAAAACCATCGGAAAAAACCATGTGCCGAAAAAGCTCCCAACAATGGACACAAAAATTGAGGCAACACGAAAAATGAAGGGAAAATGTGACACATTTCCTGAGGCAATTTGTTTTTTCTTAGGGTAGCTGCCCCAGAACCCCCATGCAGGGGGGTTTCTCCCCCTACAGCCCCCAAGGGGGGGCCTATAATCCCCCCCTAAAACCCTCCTGTGTTCCTGGTGCAACGTAGACACTACTACTTGTGAAAAGACTATAACACATAACCAACACCCACCCACCACCTACTGTTGCATAGCCTTTGGAAGATCTTCCACTGGAACCATAGGAATTCTCTACGTCAAACGAGATAGGTTCCCCTGCAAATTTTGTAGAACTCTCTCTGCATCTCCTCTTGCCTTCTCATATCCCCAGTTCCTTCATCAATTTCATGGTAGTCCATTTGGTCGTCATGGACCCACATCTTCATAACAAAGTAATTGTTAATACTTGATACCATACACAAATATTTGCGTCTTTTTTATTCTATTAAAAAAAAACGAACACAAAAATGAAATACTCAATTTTTTTTATACCTATATCACCATAGGCAGAACTTGGTAGTAGATGCATATTTGGATCCTCTTTGTAGTCAATCCTAGCATAGGTATAGTCTTCAATGGATATCACCTGTCGACGCCACCAAAAGAAGAACTCATCGTTGTATGGGGTCGACACCCTACCTCCTCCTAATATCCTCATCAAGTCGGTCCATTGTGACATGGATGGATCACACAATCTGTATGGAATAATATCCACTCTAGGGCTCAAAACTGGAACCCACTCATAGAAAAAACTACAGATGATGGATGAAAACCCAAAGTTTCTCTTTCTCCCTTGTTTGGAATCTGTCAACTGACTCTTCATGTTAGTCAGTAGTAAGGTACACTAGTCATAAACCATGGGTTGCAAGAACTCCACTTTGTAAAACATGAGTGGACTTGAATCTTGGTACAACGAGGCCAACCCATAGATCCGTGTAAGGACAAGAATGATGATCTTCAAAGTTAGGTTTTAAATCACCCTGATGGGGAGTTGGCTCCCTACTTTGTCTATGATTGCAACACAATGGGTGACAATGTAATCCTCTATGTTCATACAACCTCCAGCCCCCCAGGATTTGATATTCACCACCTCTCCCCGATGAGACAGTCCTGTGATAAAATATATTTCATCTACTTCAATCCTCAATGGTTTTCCATTTTTGCGGTTTCTAGCATCACATCGCCTGTTCATGTCTTTGGCAAGTATTTTCTGTTCCTAGCATATAGGATAGGTTCTCAATCCATTTTTCATATTTTCATTTTCTTGTGACTACGATCCATATGCCTTAGGTACGAAACCATTTATTAGAGACACAAAACCTTATTACTACTATTAGAAGTGTCTTTATTGAGTGGTAGAGGCTTACCAAACATGGGTGCCCTAGTTAGAACCTTTATGTCATTTGTTTCCAATGAAGAAATTATTCCATAGGACCGAGAGTCCCTTTTTGTTCTGATATGACTTTGCGTTTGAACCTCATATTATTACTCATAATCATTCTGACCTTCACCTATGGGACTCTCACCGAGTCTTGTTTAATCTCTTTTCCGACTCTCTCAAAAGTGAAACGATTTCCGAGTGAACTTGTCTCTTTCACACTTGTTAAATGGATTTGAAAATACATCTATTTGGTGTAAGTTTAACCCTTTTTCAGACCAAGTAGACTAATTTTGAAAAAGGAATACTCTAGTCAACATTAGATAGAAGAGTTCTCTTGGATATTGTTTTATACTTTTTTGGGCCTAGGGGACTAAATTTATGAAAAAGGACATTCTTTGGAGTTAAGTTGTAATTGAATTTTATTCTCCTACTTGCAGTATTGATCCTATTTTCGGTTCCCTCTTTCTCGTTATAAGCCTCTTACCTCAACAATTTATATCACTAGCCAAGCAGAGCCTTGTTTATATCCTTTGCAGCTTGACACCATGTACCCTAAGAGGAAGCATTCCCCTGAGTGTCCATGCCCCGCATGCACTTCCTTGCATTGAGGATAGGTATGTTCCACTATTTCAATCTAGTTTATTACTCGTGAAACTTGTTTCCTCTCTTGTATCATATCATTCATTTGTATACAAAAAAACAAAAAAAGAGGGGCGAGAAAAGAATATTATCTTATATCAGTAGGAATTGTGTCTCCTTTGAACAAAGCACAAACTTTTGAGTCTGTTATCATCCAGAGTTTGGTTTTAGCATGACCTTAGGAAGTTGAGCTCGTTACTTAGAGTTTACTCCTCTGACTGGTTATTATTCCAGTCCCCATGGAGAGTTTGTTGATGCCTCCTGCATCACGAAGTTTCATCATCAAGTCTATGTTGCCTGAGTCTCCGCATGTCTCATGCTCTTGTTCAAAATAAGTCTATAATCCTGTGTCATGCATTCCTCATAACTCTTGACTTTTCATATCAGCCATACCCCCAGTGTGTCTCAGAGTCACATGAAGTTGTAGTCCTACCATGCACCTTGGTCCTACTTTCATTATGGGTAGGTAACCTTGAACTCAACAGTCGACATCTCCTCATTGGTCACTGACTGGGGGGTTTCCCTTGTTTTCGATGACAAGAAATATATTCACACATTGGGATTCATGCAATGTCTTGGATTCCATTATCCTCATTTGTGGTTTCCTCTCCTTTGTCGACAATATTCCTTATTAGATGTTATTCAAAGGATCTTTTTCGTGCACTACTTACATCTGGTGCATGTGAAAGATGCAGATGGTCGTTCCTTCATGAACATCCTCTTTGTCTGAGTTCCTCCAAATTATCAAGCTATTTCTTTGTACCTAGTGTTGACTAATGAGAGATTCCTTAATGCTCTCCTTTCAGTAGGTCTCCTTGCATTGAATTAAACTCATATATTGTAGAAACGAGACCTAGAGTCCTATGAGTACCTAGAGGGTTGTAGTCATCAATGGCACGTTCTCCCACCATTGACAATTGGGAATACATCAATGTATCCTAATCAATGGATTCTTCAAGTGTTTGACCTCAACACCTTTATTCACACTTGTAAGAATGTACTCACTGTCTTGATACCTACTTTCATTCTCGGTAGGTTGTCTCACGTTTGTTAATGGTATACCTTAATGAACGGTAATCAAACAAAGTCTCATTGTGTTTGACATCAACTTCTCTATTCACATTATGTATACTTTCACCTTTGGCAGATAGTGTAGAAGACATCAGTTTACAGTAACAACTTTCCAGAGTTGTTGCTATCATTCTTAGGACCAATACCTATATGACTTCAATGATAATGGGAGATCAGATTGTACTCCATTGTATACAGATATCTTTCAATTGGTTTTTGAGACCGGTTTTTCCACTGGGCCTTGTTCGTGACTATGAAAACATAGGGCATGTGTCTACTTTGTATTTCCTATTCATGGCCATGAACAACATTTTGGTATATTTCCACATGGATTTGCAATGTAATTCAAATTGGAAGCCATGTCTACAAAGTCATTATGGATTGTAATATTCTCATGAGCAGCTAGTACTTCCAACTGAGTTTCCATCACTCCACTTCTGAGAATTATAATGTATTTCAGCCCTCGCAAATATTCCTATGACCTCACACATTAGGGGGCATCTGTTACAACTAATTTTTCCTTACCCCTTGCAACTTACTAAGATGGCCTTTCCATTTCCCTATGCAAACTTGAAGTCCCCTTTTGTACTTTCAAGAGCCAAAAAATCATATTTTTCCACATATACGCACCCTACTAGTTAGAAAACATCCATATACGTAGGTTGCACCACTACAACCCACGTACATTGAGTTTGGTGCTCAAAATGAAAAAATTATGCCAGGTTTCCATGTCATGTCACAATATCCATGATCATTGACCTTCCATATACCGGAAACATTCTGAATCAGCCCTTCAATTCCATTTTATGGCTATAAATTGAGCCATATCCAAGCTGTGGGGAAGGAGAGAATTCAACTTTTGAGAGAAAAGATACTCTGGAGAAATTTGACTTCACATTGAGTCTGCATCCCTTTATCCTTAAAAGTCTGAACACATTGTTTAGCCCCCAAGCTCTTCCCTCTTTGATGGAGAAACTCATTATCTCCCATATGTTAGCTTGCCTTTGGTAGAGGATTGAATTAGTGGAGGCCCAACTGGAAGGGAATTAGTTTCTCGGTTCCGAGATGTGACGACACATAAGTTTGTCACTTGTATACTTTTGTTGATTATTTTAATAGAAATAATCTTTTTCTCATCTAATTGATATCTTGTAAGTACTGGAATTGTTATTCCATGGTCATATTTATCATGTATGTTAATGGATTAAGCTATTTTATATACTAACATTATATATTATCACCCTATGCTTTCATATATTGGTTGTTGAGGGCAAGTTGCAGGTATAAATATTTGAGTTGTGTGCTCAACAATGGTCTTCATCGAATGTCCGGATGAGGTAGGATCTTGGCCTTATATTGTTAGAATTTCATTTATATATTATACTTGGGATTAGAGTTGATTTATGCAGTCATTCCTTTTGTTCTGGTTTACCCCATGCCATAGAGTGATTTTTCTTGTAACAATATTCCACAATATTGTAATTGTGGAAAACCCATGTATTGGGATTATGCATCGTGCATTGAAGAACACCCTTTGGGGGGAAAAGAGGTGCATCAAAAAATGGCTTCTCTATCTAAAGAGGGCCACCAGGATGGGAATAACATTTTTCTTCCAGGGAAACATGGGAAGGCTTGGATGTGTCATAGTTCTTGTCTCACATTTTCAAGTTGATTGTGTGGTCACACATACAAACATAAGCATTCGAGAAAGACTCCACATAATGAGGGGTACCTTCCACGCGCCATTGCAGAGGGGTAGGATTTGTGGAAACCATGTTTTGAGGTTGAGGGGGGAAAGGATGTGTTAATACAATAGGTTGTTGGTGGGCCTATTGTTGTGCCAAAAATATATGGACCTCATCCTTCTAAGGACACCGATGAGTAGGGTGGTCATCCCCACAAATTGTGTAGGGAAAATGACTCTTCCTTTTCTTTGTAGTGCCTTCCTCCTGGGTGTTTTTGGTGGAGGAGGTCCCTTTCTCAATATTAGAATCTTTTTTTTGTTCCTTTTCTTCTTGCCTCTAGGTTGTTGAGGATTTTTTGGTTGCATGGATGTTACACATCAAATTTTCACACCTAGGTACCTCTCCCTAAGTGTCACAAGTGTCGTAAAAGTGGCATATGCACCTTGCTAAGTGTCGCATAAACCTCAACACCATGAAATAACATATGTCACAATCCCTAGTCAACGTGGAGGAGAAATGTATTATATGAAGGTCCAAATAATATGTGCACATGAATTAATTATTAATATTCACGAAAAAGAAAATAATTTATGTGAGAATCCACCTCACATTTGGTTTACAATTTTTTAGGGGAGGTTGGGGATCTCATGGAAGGTTGAAATATTTCCTCTTTAAAATCCTTGAGAGATATTTCCTCCCTAAAATCCTTAAGAGATATTTTCTCCCTAAATATTTGGAGATCCCATTTTAGTGGATCTGATGAGTGATTCTCTCCATGGTGGTTAAGCCTCAAAATATTATATAATGAGGGATTTTCATGGAGAAGGGGGAAGAAGAAGATTAGAGGTACCAAAATTATGATCTTGGGAGAAAACTTTTGGTTATGATCTTGGGAGCATTGTGAAAGGGTTGGACGAGGAGGACTTGGAGAGGTTGCTACAACTTCATCTACAGTTGGTAAGTATCTCTTTAAATTTCTCATCAATATTACTTGGCCTATTCCCTTCAATATTGTGTATTATTTCATATGATTATCAATCTTGATAGATGAATTTGATTAGTCTAATCTTGTAGAGTAGAGCAAGAGTTCTTTGTCTTTTTCTTTCCATTGCATTGCATGTATCGAGTGGTGCTGAAGAGTTTGGAGATCAAGCTCAGATTGGAGGCAGCAAGGACGAACTACAGAATAAGGTGCATCACATTTTCTTCCTTATCTTTCTCTTTATGATTAGGTAATTGAATTCAGAGGGATGTTAGTGTCCATTTGTAGGTTTTTTGTCTTGGTATAGGGTTCTAGAATCCAAGAGGATATTCACCTGTCCACAGGGGGATTTTCCTACAATAATGGATTGCACTGAATTCACCTCAAAGGTCTGAGAGGGGACCATAACAGTTTGATAATTAGTGCGAAATATGACAGGTGTAACATATTATACATTTGATCCATCTGATCAACTAACCCGTTTATAGATGCACGAGAAACAAAACCAACCACACCATCAACATTGGGTCTTGGGTTTGGTTTCCTCGGATCAGTCGATGACCTAGGATCATTTGGAATTATGTCATAAAGTGAACCTGACTGAGAATAAATCATATATAAGTGTTTGGCATGAAAAATGGCATGTTCCTTAGTGGCCACCCCGACCATAGATACATCTCTAGAAATGGGAGGTAAGAGGGACTTGGTGAACCACTCCTTAAGGAGATTATCCAAAATCTAACTTATAATCATCCTATGTCTTCGTATCCACTCATGTATATGATCAGGAATGTGAGTGGAATTATTTTTATGTAGTGAAGTCAAGAGATTTGTTCCTATCTCATATTTTATGAAAAATTGGTGATGCATTAAGAAATCCATTGACATGTCATTGAAGCTTTTAAAGGAACTTCCTTTTAATTCAATATGCCATTTAGCAGTAACTTCGATCAGGGATATCTATAAAGTACGCAACCTCACATTATCATCCATCAACAAATTGGATGAAAACCATAAGTGGTACGTCGTGGTGTGAGTGGAGGGGTCTTCTCCTAGATTTTCGTTGAATTTTGGAATATCTGATGGAAACTTGGAAGGCATTTTCGACTATGTTTGGTCATGGGAAATAGGGTCATTTGTTAACTGTGACAAATCCAATAAGTCTAGAGTTGTGAGGAAAGGAAACAATGCAAATGAAGATTGGGAGGGAGGTGAAGTCTTTGTTGTCCCAGATGGACCTTGCAGCTCCCCTATGTTGGTGCTACTATAGGGTTGGGGAGATCCAGAAGAGTGAGTGCCTAATGGGATGGTGGCACCTCTAAGAGAATGAATTCTCCCAAAAAAAAAGATGCCCCTAAGGGGGTTTCTCCCAGGGGTAAATGTGGAGCCTCTAGGAAATATATTCCTAAAGTTAGTCTTAGGGAAGAAACCCCCAGGAATTGATGTGGTAACAAAGGGAAAACCTCCCCAAGGTGAAAAATCCCCCCCAAGGGATGTGTTCCTAGGGAAAGGTGTGCTAACCTATGAAAATTTAAAACCTCTAAAAGTAATTTTTGCGCTTCGGTTTTGCCATATTTTCCTCCATACAAATACACTCATCATTACACCTTCTCCCTACATTCCGTCCATAATATATCACTAATTACACCATTAACCTCCATTATCTCCTGTTATTCATCCTATGTGGTTAACACATAATTTTTCATATTTTTAGTGATTAAAAGGATGATTATAAAATAGTTTCTCTGATGATGGCTTAATCCTATGTTTCTATGTTTGAAAAATATGTCTCCAACTAGAAGTCATCTGGTACCCATACTGGAGATCATCTGATACTCCAAGTCACCTGGTACGAGAAGGTTCTATAGTCAACTGATACTTGCAGAGTCATCCAGTACCCACACTCTATGTCATCCAGTACTCAACTCGTCCGGTACCAATTTTGTTCTTTTCTGGTACCAATGTTGTGCTTGTCCGATACTAGCATCAACAACAGTCCAATACTATAAATAAATAAAAAATTTGAAATGATTCTAGAAGAAAATCGAGGACATTGGTTTTGTCCAAAATGATGTTTACATGTAGAAACATGAGTTATAATTCACCCAGATCACACGTGTGTACCTCCATCTCAGGGGGAATGATTATGTAAAAATTAGCAAAACTCTCAAACTGCCAACTTGTGCCTCTATTTCCATGCAGATGGCATCAGATATTGAAATTATACGAAATGGGTTTTGTCTAGAATGTGGAAAATTGAGTAATGAGTGGGAAATTTTTCAAAATGAGAATTATTTTGGAAGATATGGGCAGATCCCTAACTCGAATCTTCCCAAATTACAATAAAACCCAGATTTGTGTGATTTTGCTCAAAAATTTGTAAAATTGGTTTGAACCAAAATCCGAGTTTAAGGGATTCGGTTCTATCATCACCCTTTGTATTTAATGTATAAATAAGAGCCTCATAGGGCTAAGGAGGGGCCACCATTATTATTTAAAATTTGTATTTGGGAGAAATTCATCATATTAGAGACATGAAATTGATGAGCAAAATGTTGTAATCATAGATTTTGATTTCTAATAAACAAGAACAGTTCATGGCTGAGATTTGATGCATTATTCCAGTTCCGATCTGAATTAGTCTTCCAAGAGCATGCCTAGGTTGGGTAGCACCCCTCGATCCGGGTATGTCCCTGTTGTTATTTCTTTCGCTAATTAGATTATGAATTTGATTTGATTTGATTTCCATGCACTATGTGTTTCAATTCAACAATTTGATTCTTCAATTGGTTTCATGAACAACTCGAATTGATGCCCTTCCACTCAAAGCATCATCATTTTTCATTAAACCTCAATCATACTCCTTTTACAAGCTTCTAATATATGTGTTTTCATGCTGTTCTATTTTTGTGCTTAATAATTATTTGACCAACGATTCATTGCTTTGTGTTTAATAATATATGTGTTTTCATGCTACTCTATTTTTGTGCCTTTCTTTAAGTATGCCCATTCATGCTTGATTAATTTTCCATCTATTTGTTGCTCACATTATTAAATGGTTTTTTTCCTTCCTAGTTGTGTAAAATGCATAAAACATAGTTTTGATATTTAGTTGGATATTTGAATTCATTTATAAATAGAAGACACAGAAACATAGGTTCATAAATGCACTTATTATTTAGAATTTAGAGTGTGTTCCATTCTTCATGATGTGCTTACAGATTGATTACCCATGCATGGGAATTTACATGTGTTCATGAGAAAATTTCCCCTCTCTTTTCTTCATTCTTTGCACCCAGAACTTGCACATTAACACACACCACCCATTATGCATCTATTCATTTTCATTCATCTTCTTTCCTTGCTTAGTTGATTGCAAATCCTCTAAGTTAGACAATTGTCACTAAGAATCCATTTAATTTTCTTCAACCATGTTTCCAACTTTTATTTTACAGTGTACATTCAACCTTTTGAGTCAACTATAGAAGCATTCCTCCCTTCTTTATGATTATTCTTTGTTGAGTTCAACAGTGTACATTGAAAATTCTATGTTCATCTCTTCTTAACCCATCTAACATTCATCTTTCTTGACATAGTTGGTATTTCTTTTCTATCGCATAAGAATTTCAATTCTTTACTTTAAATCTCTACATTATCATCTTTACTTATTCCTTCTCCTTCTTTTCCATGATTGATACATATAACTGTGGAAGATTTTGAGTTTAGATTTAATTTGCAGCCTTGTTTGATTTCCTTTTTCTTAAGATTGATTTTAGATGGATTTCATCAAATTTGGTACAGTCTGCTTTTAGATTGCTTTATTTTCCTGTACCTTTGGATTCCTTGCACTTTAATTTCACATAGATTTAATCACCAATGGACATATTGAAGGTCTAATTCGTGAGATATGGCCTTCCAATGTTGGAAATTTTCCTAAGGTGTTAGTTTCTATCGTGAATTTCATTTGCATTTGCTTGTTTCTTTTATTGTATTTAAGTGTGGATCCACTATAGGAAATAATCATTGAAGGAAAAAAAACTTAAGTAAGCTACCCACGATTAATCACACGAACATCACCCTGAGCGCATGAAAGACTATGATATAATAATTTATAGCACTAAGTTATTCCTACGTCCCAGTGATGAATCCTTAGTGTTAATGTTTTGTAGTGTGGGTTTGAATATTGTTTTGTCGACTTTAGATTAGATTAGCCTATACTTTGATCCTGCGTTTCCTACTCCTGCACCTCAAAGATTACGAGCTCTGATTGATAATTAAATGTGGAATTAATAGCGCATATATTTAGCCCAACATTTTGGCGCCATTATCGGGGAGGTGATAAAGGGATTAGAGCATAGGTAGGTTGCTTTTATTTCTCCAAATCCTTGATTGTTCCTTTCATGCAAGTGTGTTTATTTTCATGCAAGTGTGGTTTTATTTTAAGGGTGACCTAAGGGTGGAGAGAATATGGAAATATGTGAGGGAAGAGCCCACGCATCCACTTTAGTGGGGTTGCTCCAAAGTTAGGTTTTCCTCTTCCTTTCAGTAGTTAGATTTTTTTGTTTTATTAGAATTTTTTATATATGAGAAGAGAAGATAATTTGTGTGAACATATAACTTGGTGACAATAGGGTCCTAGTATCATGGTGGCGCTTCAAGTATATAATCGATTTGATCACATTTTCTTTTAGATTACTTCTCTTTATTTCTTTAGGATTTTTAAATTTTCTTGGACACTGTAAGAACTCCCCCCCTCTACACTAATCCATGTGTGAAACATGACCCATCAACCAACAATAAGAATTCAAATATGATCAAGAGTTTAACACAACTCTCTCAAATCCTAGAAGCAGTTGGTATCTCAATCTCAACCTCTCAGGAAGAACAAATCTTCACAGCAGTCAAGAACTTAAATGTCACTTTGCATCCACAAGAAGATATAGAAGTCTCCTTTGATTCCCTTTTCCAATCTATCAAGGAGACTGAAAAATAATGGACCACATTTGATGGAGAACAACCACTAGAACCTGAGATCGAGGAATTCTTGATATGCCTTTATGAAGAACCTCTATGCACTAATGAGACTATTAATTTGAAAGAAGACGATCTGCAAGGCATGATAGACGGAGACATGAAGAGTGGTCTAAAGAAACAAGTGAACCAATAACATCATGACTATATTGAACATTGCTTCCAGACGACAACTAGATTGAACCACCACTCTCTTCTTCAACAACTCTTCACATCATCAGCAAAGACATTGGTTCTTTGTACTCTAGTATACATTAAAGATTATGTTTCAAACTCGAGTATGCATGTGTTTCTACACATGTTACGCACATGGTTACATTGGAAATATTCTTACACGTGAAATATAATTTCTTGTTCTTAGATAGGATAGAGTAAAAGTTGCATGCTAGTTAACCTAGTTGTAAATAAATGCAACATCTTTTCATGTTTCTTTTCAAATAAATGAAATGAGATGAAGATAATATTGGTGATCTAATATAAAAAACCAAAACAACTTAAGATATTTCTCCTTCTTATTACATATAGATTTCTAAATATTAATAATAACAGTTGCTCATAAGCCTAATCTTTAAAATATTATGGGGATTTACAAAATATTTAAGGTCTTCATAATGATGTCCATAGGTAACTTGTACATCCTAGTTTCATATAAGAACTTGTTATTCAAGCATTCTTATCAAATAGTAGCAAGAGAGTGCATGTCCAAGAAGTGACTTTTCACAACCTGTTGGTGGTTGGGGATGTTACACCCAAGGTAGGCATGCTCATGCTCAAAAGAGAGACAAATCATGACCGCCAACATAATACACTGTAGATCCATGAAGTGAAATGCAATATCATGGCCATGAAAAAGTACATAGTGGATCCATGTAAACAAATAGATCATATCACCAAGAAAATATGATGTGGATCTATGTCACAACATATATCGGGAAGACATCGATCACCTATGAGAGTGCATGTGTATTCTTTAAAGTAATCATACAGTAGTGATATACTCCATCACAACTTGGAAGGTGTAGCATGGATGAGTGATGTGGCCCCAAACCCAAGGTCTTCATCCCAAACACCAATGGTACAATTCTACAACATGAAATTAGATGAGCTGACATTGAGCGTGGTAGAGGAAGTTGGCTCTTGATTTGTAGGATCTACCTTAGGAGTATCATAGTTGTGTGGTTTGGTTTGTAAAGAAATCATCTAGTCACACATCATAATTTTGGAAGATGAGGATGACCCCTTTAACTAAGGAGTACCTTCCATGCCCCCTTACAGAGGGGAGGATTTGATGCAAACATGTGTTGTGGCTAGGGAGGGAAGGATGAGTTGAGACAACATGCTACTAGGAAGCCTTCTATTGGGAAAGGTATCGATGAATTTCATCCTTCATAGGACACTAATGAGTGGGATGGTCCTCATTACATATTGTGAAAGGGAACTTAATCTTTTTCTTCTCTTTTCTTCCTCCCTCGATATTGTTTTGGGATTGACAAGATCCACATTCAATGTTAGAATTTTTCTTTTTATTCTTCTTCTTTTCCCTAGGTTGTTGAGGATTCTTTGGTTTCACAGATTCTTCACCCAGGTTGTTTAGGATTCTTCAGTTTCAGATTTATGAGTGGAGTTGAAGTAATAGAATGATCAAAGCACAAATTTAGTGCAATCCATGAAACCAAAGAATCCTCAACAACCTGGGATGAAGAAGAAGAATAAAGAGAAAAATTCTAGCATTGAATGTGGATCCAATCAATCCCAAAACAATATTGGGATCCAAATTCAAAGGACTCCCAGAAACATTTTTTCTTGTGGGACTAAACATGCCCCCAAAAGAATTACCTTCAAGAGAATACATGGTCCCTAAAGGAAAACTACTCCCATGACCATAACTAGCCCTATAAAAATAAATTCTAGGACCAGAAGTGTGAATGAAAGGATAACCACCTCACTTGGAATAATTTCTCCCAAAGGAATTCCCCCAATAATAGTGGGATAAATAGAAGATACACTACTCCCTAGACCATAAGTTCCCCCAAGAGGATTTCCCATAGGAACAAAGGTAAATGAAAAAGGAATGGATCTTCTAAGAATCAATGCACTACCCCATGATATGTTAAATCCCTCATAAACAATACTACCCCTAGACTAACTAGGAACAACCCCAAATCCACTATATATGTTCCATTTGAATGGGAAATTGACATTTGGCATCATCGGGATGTGTAACGGGTGGAAGAAGCTCCACTCCCATCATTGAAAATAAGGATAGGTCCCCCACTAGATGGATATCCAAGTGTGGGAATCACAATAGATGGGATGGGAATGTTAATGCTAGGTATTAACAAATACACAACTGACATCCTCCAAATGGAGACACTTGATGAAATGGGAAAAGAAGTTGTAGATCCAATGGAACTAAGGGAAGACTAGGTGGACATCACTAGGGTGCCCCCTGTAATGCATGTCGATGGGATTGAAGGCTCAACCAAACTGGATGAAACACTCATGCCCGACATGGTGTGAGTATTAGTAAATAAGGAAAAAGGCCCACTGAGCATCTCCCTAACATGAGCATGTATGAGGTCGTTAGGACCAATCAAAGGAGGGTTAAAATGAGGTGGTGTAATTTCATCAACCACTTCAACTTCAAAGGTCTCACTCTCCTTATACCTTCTGTCTATCTCTATGAACTCTCTATCACCTACCACTCATTGCTTAAGAGGTGGTTGTTCCTCCATTATAGGTGCAAGTCCTTGTTGTCGATGGGACCAATGAAATAGTTGTTCAACCATAGTGAAAAAAATGTGTTATAATGAAAAATAACAATTAATGTTATGGTTGGATGATCAAGGTGGATATTGGTGGCCACCCAACTATTCCAGCTAGCTCATCTTGACAATTTTAGTTCAACACGTTTCTCTGTAATGACAAAATTTCTTTGTAATTGTGGGTTCTGCACTTCCGGGGTTGTTCTTGTTGGATTACTGAGAGGGTGGGTGAACCAGTAATGAGGAATTATACCAATTATTAATCCTTTAAACCACAATGTATATTATTTTTACTTATTCAACCATGTCAATATGTTCATCATCAATATCTTACTATATCATAAGCATTAACATTCATTAGTGCATAACAAACAATAACAAACACATCCACACAATGCATAGTGTTAGGACCCTATAATGTACCTTTTTGCTCATGCTTTTTGCTATCATTACATCCTTTTCCCACTCATATTCTAAGCCTACTTTATCACCTTAACCTATTTTTCCAAAGGTATATAACGTTTCTTCTCTTTGCTATATGTTTAATTTGTTTTACATGTAATTTTACATTACTCTCATACTTAGCCATTAATCAGAAATATATAGTTGTTGAAACAGTTTGAACTGTAGTTAACATACTGTTGCTGCTTGAAGACCACGTTGTTGAACAGTCAATAGTACGCAAATCCCATTGCTGAAACAGTCCGTGATTTGCGATGCTGAAACAACATTTCACATACAACAGTAACAAGAAGGAGTTGTTACACTGGCCGTAATAGTTGTACCTGAAGCCAGCACCAACCATCATTGTTTCTTGAGACCACATTGCTGAAACAGTCAAACAGGGTGCAAATCTCGTTGCTGAAACAGTCTGTGATTTGCGATGCTAAAACAGTATTCTACAAACAGCAATAACAAGAAAATATAAATAAAGAAGCTAGTACACTGGCCGCAACAGCTATACCTCAAGCCAACACCATTCCAATTACTGTAACAACATTTTTCTACGGGAGATCAGAATATCCTCTTCCAGCAGAGAAGATTAGATCAGACTAAGAATAGGATTTGTATGTACACATGTAATTTTATGATCAATTGTATTAAGAGGATTCTCCTCTTTAAATAGGGGAGAAATCAACATTAGAGGAAAATAATTACGAAAGGCTTAGCTGAAAACGAATCACAGAGAAGGAGCATGTTCACGCTGGATATTGTATCTTGACACATTTGACAGATGAATAAAATATCATTCTGAGCATTTCTTCTTAGTTTCTTTTATTTATGGGGAATCTTATGAGAAGGAAAGGGCCCACCTTCTTCACAAGATTCACCCATTAGTTTCTGTAGTACGTTAGTATTGTTTTTATTCATACCTTGTTAAAACTCTGTTTTGCTGAAGCTCTGTTTTGTTGAAACTCTGTTTCCACTGATTATTACATTTTTTTCATACAATTCATTCCTAGGTAATTGTTAATCATTTCGATTGGTAATTCCGAGTTTATGAAAGTGTGATAGTTAGAGATAGGTGCTGAAGATTCCTGCTTTGGGGAATAGAGTCTCGTTCTCTGTTACAGAATAGTCAGTCTTCAATAATGGTTAATCATTTTGATTGGTGATTCTGTTTGATGAGTTTATGAAGGTGTGATAATCAGAGACAGATGTTGAAGATTCCTTCTTTGGGGAATAGGGTCCTATTCTCTGAATAGTTAGTCTTCTTTACAGTGTGCTGAAAGATTCCTTTTCCTAGGTTGTTGTTTCTTAATGTAATCCAAGATTCTTCTGATAATTAATTTCCTTTGAATATTAACTTTGCAATAGATAGATTGCTTCTTCTGTAATTCAAAGTAGAACTTCAGCCTGTTCAATACAAGGTGTGATTAGTGTACTTTTACTACAACTCTAGATTTCTTTTGAGATTGAGCATATATAGTTTGTGATTGTCTTTGAAATAAACAGACTTCCCTGGATTGACAATTTATGTAACACTTGATTGTTTAATTAATAAGCAATTATAGTGACCAACATTTTGGCGCCACTGCCGGGGAAGGCAATTATAAATTTCAAAAGAAATTATGTTCTTTCAGATATACAGATTGCATGAGAGGACGCAGATACCCCAAAGAAACTGACCCTATAGGTGGCAGGGGCAGAGGAAGGGGAGGAAGAAAGACTTTTATTGACAAGATTATATCAAAATCTGAATCTGTTGCTCCTCAGTGACCAAGCTCTCAAAAACCAAAGCCTCAACCTTCCTTTCAAGTGAACTTTGAAATGGGGAAAGAGATTTGGAGCCCTGAGATAGTTGAGAAACCAACAGAAAACATTGAGGATCGAGCAAGTGCAGCAGGGGAACAAACAAAAGAAACCATGGATGAGTATAATGAAGAACTGCACCATGAAGAACAAACAGGTATTGAAGGAGAGGTAAACGATGAAAACTCGTTTTCTACCTTAGGATTTCCTATTGGTGATCTTCCTAGAGGACTAGCTCCCATGAAGAATATTCCACTTTCATCTTTACCTAACTTTCATGGTTTATCCTCAGAAGATCCTAATGAATTCCTTTTTGAGTTTGACATATTATGCATAAGTTATGATTACATTTCCAATGCTAAAAATTTAAATCTATTTCCAGCAACATTAAAGAGAAATGCATTAAGATGGTTCATGAGTCTTGGAGGTCATGTAATCACAACATGGGATCAGATGAAACATAAATTTCTGCACAAATATCAAGACTATTGTTGAACAAGAGAAAAAAGAGAGGAACTATTCAAGATGATACTGAAAGAGGATGAAAATTTGGAGGACTTTGTGGAAAGGCTACAGTATAATCTACAAAGATCCAGTCACCCCAATGTAAGTAAAGATATTCTTAAAACAATATTATTAAAAGGAGTAA
>JZKD02S2248359.1:177021-191761 GCA_000966675.3 Picea glauca
AATTAGTTTATGGAAAAAGTGTTGTCTTTCCTGTGGAATTTGAAATCAAAACCTTAAGGACTACTTTAGTTGTTAACCTTGATTTGACTGATGCACAAACAACCAGGTTGCAACAACTTAATGAATTGGATGAAAAAAGACTAGATGCCATTCATCAGACAACCATGATTCAACAATAAAGAACAAAATGGCATGATAAAACCATCAAGCATAAGCAATTCCAAAAAGGTAATTGGGCTTTACTATATGATTCTCGGTTTAAATAATTTCAAGGGAAACTACGTACAAGATGGCCAGGACCTTATGAGGTGGACATTGTTTTCCCCAATGGAACAGTAAGGCTCCTCACAATTGATGACTCTAAAACACCGTTATTAGTGAATGGTCATCGGCTACGTCTGCACCAGTGCCCCATTTCCAAAGAACATTTTAAGGCCACATGTGTGGCAGATTCACATTATCTCTTTTTAGAGGAGCCTCCTGCGCCTCATTGCAATTAACTTTTCTGAATTTAATTTCTTTAGTATTAGATTAAATTTCTTTTACTAATAATCCCTGTCAAGAAATTACATGTTACAATTGATTCTTTTGTAGATTCTCAGGCCTACCAAGAAAGGACAATCTTACTACAAGAAGATCCAAGCTTCATTTTGTGAAGCATTGCTCCCTCTTTCTTCAATCCATTCACCCTCTCTTCCCATTCAATATCCCCATCATTCATCCCTCTTTATTTTCTTTCCTTTCCATTCCCTTTCCCTCATTTTCCCCATTGCTAAAACACCACTGATCAACAACACTTTTCCTCATTTTCCCATTGCTCAAACACCATTCCTCAGCAACATTTTCCTCATTTTTCCCATTTTTCCCATTGCTAAAAAACCACTGTTCAACAACATTTCACCTTTTTTACCATTGCTGAAACACCACTATTCAACAACCTTTTCCTCATTTTTCCCCATTGTTGAAACACCACTGTTCAACAATATTTCATTTTTTCCCCATTGTTGAAACACCACTTTCTCACCATTCCCTGTCAATAAAAACATCTGCTTCAGCTCTTTCGCTCTCACTTCTCCTATGTTCATACTACATTCTGTCCTTTCACGACCTTCTCTCATAATTAAACAAACCCTTGATACAATTTCTCTAATAAATCCAAAGTCTTTCCCATGGTTACTGCAGATCTATTATGGACAGGCACTATATTTTTCGAAGTATGAATCAAAGGTAAAGATGAGGTATGTAAACTTTATATGTAAATACAATTGAACTATGGCTAATGAGAAGATCATGATTCATTATTATCATTCACTTAAAGTCACTATTTTAGCCATAGTTGGGGGGAGGGGAAATATCGAAATCTTATGCCATCATTTCACATGAACTGACTATCGTCATTCCTTTTTACCCATCATTTCGTGTTTTCACCACCATTTGCATGCCTTCATCCACAAAACTTACTCTATTCGGAAGCGGTTACTTGACTCTCTGACTATGCATTTTACTGAGCTGTTAGCTATGGGAGGCCCTGTTATACGGTACGAACCCACCACGACAACCCTGCTAGAATTGTATCTAGAAGTCTACCAAATTTTTCAGCAGGCAGGTTGGTTGGGTTATTTTCAGAGGCTCTAGGGATTTGATCTACAACAGGTTCTTCAATTTTCTCTAAATCTTCAAGAAGACCATTCCATTGTTCAAGGGGTTCAGATTCCAGTCACAGAGGATGATATAGCACAGGTTTTGGGTCTTCCTGTCACTGGCATTTGTTGGTTCAGCCGCAAACATGTTATCCTTAATGCCCAGCAGGATTTTCTCTTGCCAGGAGAACAAGTTGAACCTAAAGGCCGAGGTGTTCGACTTAGCTCGTTGCCGCCTCCTTGGCCAAAAGTTACAGAGTTTGTCAAGCACTATGTCACCTGTGAGGTCGATACCAGGGAGTCTACCAGTACGCTTTTGTCTTGTTATCTCATTTATGACATGCTAGACTGGTCAATATTCCTTACTATCTGCTCAGATGTCTTAGAAACATGTCGCATTATTGCAAATAGGCTAAAAATACAGCCCTTTCCCTCACCCATCACCGTCTCATTCAACTACTCATCCAAAAGGGTTTTTCCCAACAAAACCTTCCCCTAAACAATCCACCCATAAACCCTCAGGAAGCTGTTGAACATCCTAAAAATCCTCATGAAGAACAACCACAAAACCTCCTTGACCCTCCAGAAATACCTATCAATCTGCCCACAGATCCAATTGATTCAATTAACCCTCCTACCATACCAAGTCCACCCCATAAATTACCAGAATCATCTACCCCTATTGTTCATATTCTTAGCGATGATTCTGAAGCAGAAAAAACTGATAACCCTCCCTACCCCATCACTGAGGAAAAACCCACACGCAAAAGAAAGAAGCAAATTCCTACTTTTCCTTCCTTTTTACCAAAAAAACGAATGAGGGCTTCAACAAGAGCAGCCACTACTGCCACTTCCCTAAACCCCCAACCCATTTTGTTAAAAACCCATACACCTATACCCTCCCAAACCCCATAATTTTTACCTGTTCAATACCCAGGCACTGAAACACAAGATTCAAAAGCACAAGATGCTGCGACATCATTTTCTTTACATCAAGTAGCTGAAACACAAGAACCAACTACTCATTCAGTAGCTGAAACACAAGAACCAGCTATAGTTGTTACACAAGAACCAGCTACAGCTGAAACATAAGAACCAGCTGCTGACTTCATTCCTCAAATACAAGAACCAGATGACTAGGATGCTGCAATAGTAGTTGATACACAAGAACCAACTACTCATTCAGTAGTTGAAACACAAGAACTAGCTACAGCTGAAACACAAGAACCAACTGCTAACTTTATTCCGGAAATTCAAGAATCACATGCACATGGTGTGGCAACACTATTTACCTTACATCAAGTGGCTGAAACACAAGACTCCGCTCTTGATTTTGTAGCTGCTCCACAAGAACCAGCTACTGAGGTTGTGACCACTACACAAAAACCAGTCACCCCTCTTGATACACCAATGACAGATCAACAACCAGAACCAACAATGGCTTCTCTCTTACAAGAAAACGAGTTTCTGAGATCAGAATTGGAAGCTTATAAATAAGATCTCGTAATGGCAAAGGAAGCTTATGACATGGAACTTAATTTGTATACCTTAGATCACATAGCGGCCATGGCAGAGAAAAACACAAAAGATGATCAGTGTAGAGAGTATATGTGCAGCCAATGTGGGGATATTTATTATCAAGCATGCTACAAAGTGGTTCAAATTCCAATGCATGGAGCTTCCCCTGCACCTACGAATTTTGCAGTTAAAGAAGAAGAACACCCTACTGTTACAAAAGAACCAGTAGGACCTTCCAAAATTCAAAAAATGGAACCCTGGCCTACAACAACTGCTACATCTGAATCCCCTGTTTTTATTAGCAAAGTTGTACAAACACTGCCTATTGATGAATATACCCCTACTTTTGTGGAACAATCCACTCAGACTCTACCGCGGCCTACCACTGACGATGCTGAAACACAAACTCTACCTATTGATGAAGCTGCCCCTCCTAGCAAGACCAGTACCCCTACTCTTGTGGAACAAGCCACTCAGACCCTACCTCAGCCTACCACTTGCGATGTTGAAACACAAACTCAACCATGGAATGAGTAGGCAATAATGGACAAATGGAAAAAGGAGTTTGCTATTGTACAAGACAAAAGTCTGCAAGAGCACAGACTACTTTGGCTGAACCACATCTATTCAAACTGGGAAGATTTGGAGAAAACACGCCAAGAATCTCATGCCCATAAGAAGCAGAATGAAGAGTTAAAAGGCAAATTGCTCCTGATGTTTGATTTGGTACAAAAATTGTTGGCTACTAGGAAACCATCCTCAAACTACTCTATTTTCCTTATAGAACGACTGACATTTTTTCAGATTAAATCAATCAAAGAAGGAAGACCCTATGTAGTGATAAAGCCAAAACATTTTGTTAAAACCTTTGCAGAAGCCACTACTACTGATCAACATCTATTATGTGAGGTATATCTTCATAATGAAGCTATTCCTGAGAACAGTCAGCTTAATCTCAACCCTCTTGTTGGTGATATCCAGATTCAGGCACTAGTCTCCTTCCTTACCAACCAAATTACGTGGCAGAATGATTTTCTAGCTTCCAAGCATAATGAAGATAACTGTCTCCTCTAGATTCGGCCAGAAACATAGAACGTTGCCACCTTTGTCGCAGAATATTACAATTTTTTGAAGAAACCAGGGATGAATCAATACATAAGGCAACTACAGGCAACAGTAATTCAGGATTGCCAACAGTTTATTAAATCCATAGAGACTGCTTCCCTAGAAGAAAATAACACGTTTTGGCAACAATATTCTGAGAAAAGGCAGGAGCACAATCCCTTTAGTCCTACCAATCTTGAGACAACAATATCCCGGGTACCCAGTTACATCAAATGTGTCCAACAATGTGTTGAAAATTGGATAGGTTATTAGTTTCATTTTCCCATTCTATGGATGCCAGCAGAAAAGTATCAAGTTCATCATAAGTTGCCGAAGAAGTTTGAAATAGTAGCTTGGCAAAGGCTACAATGTGTTCAAGGATTCAGAACTCCAACAGACAACACTTTCCACAACTACTGCTTAAGTAATTTGCACGCCCAGAGTTGGTATCCAGATTCTGATTCAGATTGAAATTGCCCGAGGACATGCAACCTTTTTAGTTGGGGGGGATGTTAGGACCCTATAATGTACCTTTTTTATCATACAGTTTTCTATCATTCTATCCTTTTCCCACTCATATTCTAAGCCTACATTATCACCTTAACCTATTTTTCCAAAGGTATATAACATTTCTTCTCTTTGCTATATGTTTAATTTGTTTTACATGTAATTTTACATTACTCTCATACTTAGCCATTAATCAGAAATATATAGTTGCTGAAACAGTTTGAACTGCAATTAACATACTATTGCTGCTTGAAGACCACGTTGCTGAAAAGTAAACAGTACGCAAATCCCATTGCTGAAAAAGTCCATGATTTGCGATGCTGAAACAACATTTCACATACAACAGTAAAAAGAAGGAGCTGTTACACTGGCCGCAACAGCTATACCTGAAGCCAACACCAACCATCGCTGCTGCTTGAGACCACATTGCTGAAATAGTCAAACAGGACGCAAATCCTATTGCTAAAACAGTCTGTGATTTGCGATGCTGAAACAATATTCTACAAACAACATTTACAAGAAAAGATAAATAAAGAAGTTGTTGCACCGACCGCAACAGTTGTACCTCAAGCCAGCACCATTCCAACTACTGTAACAACATTTTTCTATGGGAGATCAGAATATCCTATTCCAGCAGAGAAGATTAGATCAGACTAAGAATAGGATTTGTATGTACACATGTAATTTTATGATCAATTGTATTGAGAGGATTCTCCTCTTTAAATAGGCAAGAAATCAGCATTAGAGGGAAATAATTACGAAAGGCTTAGATGAAAATGAATCACAGAGAAGGAGCGTGTTCATGTTGGATATTGTATCTTGACACATTTGACAGATGAATAAAAAATCATTCTGAGCATTTCTTCTTAGTTTCTTTTATTTCTGGGGAATCATGTGAGAAGGAAAGGGCCCACCTTCTTCACAAGATTCACCCATCAGTTTCTGTAGTACGCTAGTATTGTTTTTATTCATACTTTCTTAAAACTCTGTTTTGCTGAAACTCTATTTCCACTGATTATTACATTGTTTTCATACAATTCATTCCTAGGTAATTGTTAATCATTTCGATTGGTAATTCCAAGTTTATGAAAGTGTGATAGTCAGAGACAGGTACTGAAGATTCCTGCATTGGGGAATAGGGTCATGTTCTCTGTTACAGAACAATCAGTCTTCGATAATGGTTAATCATTTTGATTGGTGATTCTGTTTGATGAGTTTATGAAGGTGTAATAATCAAAGACAGGTGCTGAAGATTCCTTCTTTGGGGAATAGGGTCCTGTTCTCTAAATAGTTAGTCTTCTTTATAGTGTGCTGAAAGATTCATTTTCCTAGGTTGTTGTTTCTTAATGTAATCCATGATTCTTTTGATAATTAATTTCCTTTGAATCTTAACTTTGCAATAGATAGATTGTTTTTTCTGTAATTCAAAGTAGAACTTCAGTCTGTTCAATACAAGGTGTGATTAGTGTACTTTTACTGCAACTCTAGATTGCTTTTTAGATTGAGCATATACAGTGTGTGATTGCCTTTGAAATAAACAGACTTCCCTGGGTTGACAATTTATTTGACACTTGAATGTTTAATTAATAAGCAATTATAGTGACCCACACATAGTACACCAATATTTACGTGGAAACCTAATGTGGGATAAAACACAGAATGATTTTCTTATATGTCAATAATTACATTCAAGGAAGCACCAAATTCCAATTCTCCAGCTACAACTCGAAGGAGGATCTGACCCCCTAGTTTCTTAGGCTACAACCTGGGGGAAGCTCCAACTCCCCAATTCTCTAGCTATAACCAGAAGGACGCTACAACCCCCTATGTTCTTCGGCTACAACCAGAAGGTGGCTAAAAATACCTTTCCTTTCACAGTCCAACCACCCTAAAATATATGTAGAATGATGGAACCACTGTCACATTGTCATTGTGAGATATACTGTTTTAAAACTGTACCAATCAACCTGCACCAAACAACCTATAACAACCTATACTAGACAACCTCTAATCAACCTATACCAATAACCACTGCCAACATGTAACATGCATCAACCTGTACCTCAAACTATACCATAAACAAGTGCATCAACCATGCACCAAACCTGTACACATAACCTGTCACAACAACTTGTCCAAGAAACCTATCACAACAACATGTCTCATCAATATTATCAACCAAATCAGATCTACTCACTAAGATAAATCACCAAGAAAACTCTCAACCATATGGACAATATCACCAAGATGTGCATCAACCAAGCATATCACAAAAACTCATAATCATCATCAAGATCAATATGTGCTTCTAATAATATACCAATGCAATTATGATACATCATCCATAAACCATGTGTAAGAATTACTACTAACAAGTGCCTCCAACCATGTACTAAGTATGTACCAAGCATGCATCAACTACACATCAACTATGACTCATCAATATGTACCAACATCATCAACTATACCCATCATGTATGTACCAACTCATCAACTACTTGTCTCAACCATGTACCCAACATGTACCTCAACCATATATCAAATACCTATACCAATATAACCATCAAAATTTCTCTAGCAATACATCACACTATCCATAACCAAATACCATAAACCCTTACATCAAACCATGTGCCATAACCTCACTTTTATGTAGCCTCAAGGATGTATCATTCATAACCCAATCATATACCAAGACCACTAACAAGTGTCTCTCACAATGCACCACAAAATATGCCAATAAATCAAACCTAGTGCACTAACAATATACTTCTATATATCTTCCTCAAAACCATTCTACAACAAGCCCTAATCTTCCAAGAGGGCATCCAACAGATTTAGAAGGAAAACCCTCAACCAGATTCATAAGTTCAACACTACACATATGAAAACCATACCTTTTTTCTTCTTGTAGTGTTTTGTTGTCATGATTTTGCTGCCACAATTATGCTTTCGTGAATCTATTGCTGTGGTTTTTCTGCTGCACTTTTTTTGCCGTGAGTTTTCTACAACACTTTTTCTGCTACATTTTTTCTTCCTCAATTTTTCTGCCAAAATTTTTATGCCGCGATTTTTCTTCCACACTTTTCCTATTGCAATTTTCCTGCCGCGATTTTTCTGCTGCAGTTTTTCTACGACACTTTTCCTATCGCACTTTTTCTTCCGCACCTTTCCTGTTGTAGTTTTCCTGCCATACTTTTTCTACCACGCTTTTCTCTATAAATAATACCTACCCAAATAACCTTTCAAAAAATAGTTATTCAATGATATTCAATATATGCTAATGAGAAAGCCTTTATCTCTTATTTATACTTCCATGTAGCTTCCTCAAGGGGTTACCTTCTAACCAACTTAACCCACTTTCATTCTTTAAGGGCTAACCCACTTCTAACCACTTGTCCCCTTCTAGCTCACTTTTCTACACTTAACTTGACCAGTTTACCACAAATAGTAAGTTCTCCACTTTTATTTGCAACTAAATTTATTATTTAATTAATTTCTTTTGAAACCACTTTGACTTATCCATAAATAGTAAAGTCACCACTTCTTGTTGCAACCACTTTATTATTTAAATAATTCCTCTTTACTCACAACTTCTTATTGCAACTAACTTTTCTATATTTATTCAATTCATAAATTCTTTTCCCTTAACTAACTTCTTGTTGCAACCACTTTATTATTTAATTTATTTATTGGTCAACCACTATGACTATTCAATCTTCTTATCACAACTACTTTACCATAATTACCAAACTCACTACTTCTTGTTGCAACTAATTTATTTTTAATTATTTTCTTAATGCAACAACTGTACTCATGATTAATTCCTAGTTTCACCCACTTTGACTAGTCAATTGCTTCTAGGAGTTTCTAGAATAAATTGACTTCTTTGACCTTCTAGTGGCTTCGAGATAACTCATGAGGGTTCTACAACTTCACAAGGCCATAACTCTCTAACTGTGAGGATTTATGTGGCATTCCACATATCACTAGAAATGGCATGACAGGTACTATCCATCTAGAATAGTCTTACCTACATATAAAGTGATCTTCATTCCATAATTCCTCAACAAAACTTGGGTTCCTTAACCATACCTCTAGAGATATCAGACATACTCAAGGGTTGAAATCAATCTCTAAGATTTGACATCAATCTACAATATCACTTTCCAAAGGTTGACATCAATGACAACCAACAATCCAAACCAATTGTCCATCAATCTAAACCAACTGTTTCACAATCTCCACCTTTGGCATTGATGGAAACACTTAGTCATGATAAAATTCATGCTCATTCTCCTCATCAATTTTTCTATCTCTCCCCCTTTGACATCAATGGAAAAGGGTATCTCTCCTTGGGGATACTTCCCCTGAATGAACTCTCCTTGGGGCTTCTCCCCCTGTCTAAATGCCTTTGATATTTTCTCTGTGTTTCTAAGCCTCTGATTACCCTCTCTCCCTTCATATGAATAATATCTCCCCCTTTGAAAAAGGGTATCACTCTAATATAACACTAAATTCATATCTCTCATTCTTACCTTATGATAATATCTCCCCCTAGAAACATGCCTTTATTCTCTCTCTCCAAGAATCTAACTCTCTATCCTGCATCTGATGAATCTCTTCCCCTAGAATCATACCTCTATTCTTACCTCTCTGTCTGACAACTTCTTTGAATGATATTTCTACCTTTTTTTTTTGTTATGTTTCTCTCTCTTGACTTCTCTGCAAGATGTTGTGTAGAAGAAATATAAGTCTTCATGTACCTGTTTCATTTTGGAGTTATTGTCCATTGGTGATTCTTGTGTAATCAACTGACATATATGAAAACCATTCAAGAATAAGCATTCAAATATTCGTGTGTAATGATCATCCCTTATGATAATGTTCCTTTGTATTTGAACCACTCTTTGAACCAATCTATGAATCCATGCTCTCATCCACTGTCATTTATATGTCCAAACCTGCTAAGTGTTCTTACAAATCCATCTCTGTCCATATTGTACAAGAATATTCTACACACTTGTCCATAATGTTGGCCAATCTGTTATTGTACTATCATGAAGTCTTCACTACTACAACTCATTAATCTATAATATTGTACTTCTATTAACTGACTACTCTAAATCTGTCTACTCAAAATATTCAAGTTTCTCAAAGGATGGTTCTTTGGTCTATATCAAAAATTGCATAGACTCCCCCTGTCTATCATTCATATTACGTGGGAGTCTCTAAGTCGGATGAATCAGAACAATTCCTTCTCTGATGTGGATTCATCATCATCTTCATCGGTAGATTCATCATATCTCTGAACTCTGACTTCTTTCTGTGTTTATGGATTCATCTTTCACTACAATACCTGAAAGTACAATCTCTTGAACATGTTCCTTATTTTCATGTCCTCCTTTTATTTCATTTATTTTCCAAACCTTTCTGTATCTGACATCTTCCTTTTTCTTTGTAGATGCGTCTTCATCTTGTTTTATTTCCAATCTTGCGATCTCTGGAACCTGGTCTTTGTTCACCTGCTCTTCTTGTTTTCTTATCCATACTTTCTTATATTTGATATCAATCTTCTCTTTCATGAAAGTATCGATAATGGTTCTACAATAACGAGCTATGTGTCCATAGTTATGAATTTTGTATCGTTCAATGTTACGTGGGGCCACATAAGCATTTATTTCTTGAACATTTCTTTTATAATCCCTACAATTTGCAACCTTATGTCCAAAGTTAGTACAATAAAAACAACAACCATAAAAGAAATTTACATACCTGGGAGTGAGTGATCTTCTTTATGATGTATTCCCTCTGAATTTATTCCTTGACTGATCATGATCATGATTGAAGCTTCTTTGTGGATTGCACATGGATGGTGTTTTTGAAGATGTATCATTATTAGTTTTCTTAGATTCAAGTTGACCATGATTCCTTCCTTTGAGTACTTATGCATAACTCTTTCTCTTTTCTTCATTCTTCTTTTCTAGCAACCTAGAGTGCTTCTCTTCATTCTCTACAATTGATGCAGATGTTTTTGTCTCTTCAGTGTTCTTGTTGAGCTTGACAATTTTAATTCTCAATGTGACAAATTCTTATTAAAGCTTCTCAACCTCTTCTTCTTTCTTCATTATATGAGAATTCATGACTTCTTCTATTATCTATGCTTCTTCAAGATGGATTTTTAATGTGATTATTTCTTCTTCAAGTCCTTTCTCTTGTTGATAGTTCTTCCACAAGATGGTTTAGATCGTTAGTTCTTTCCTTAATATGATATGCCAATATCTTCTCTCTCATTTTTTCTTCTTCCTTCTGTGCTACTATGTTGGCTTCTAAACACTGCTTCTGATATTCTAGAGTTTCTTCATTTCTTCTGGCCTCTTCTAGCTGAGCTCTTAAATTCTTGATGACCTGCTGAGCTTCTTTGGAACCTTGAACACTTTCCTTGTTCTTCATAAATTCTTTCTTGAGTGGCTTGTTTTCTTCTCTTTCTTTCTTTAGATATTCAATTTCACTAATCATTTGTTCTCTGTAATCAATTTTTTCTTCTTCATACTCTTCCTCTTCTAAATTTGTATGACATGATGAGAATATTTTTTCTTATTCTATACCTACATCTTCTTTATCATTTTCTGAATCTTTGATGGGTGAAGAATAGATATTATGTAACTCATCCCAAATTTCTTTGGTTGATGAACATTTACCAACCTTTTCTCTTACCGGATTAGGTAATCTTTCTTAGATGAAATCCATTGCTAATTTGTTATTCTTATTCAATTCATTCTTGGCTGCAGTCTTTTCCCTTTTTGAACTATCATATCCTGTAGCAACTGATTTCCAAATATCATATCCATGTGCCTCCAAAAATAATTTCATACTTCCATTCCATATATCAAACTTTAAACCATTATGACCATTAAACAGTGGTACTCCATTCTCGGAATAATCCATGATCTACTTCCAGTGGTTAAACTATTTCCAGAAGTAACCTGCTCTGATACCAATTGTTGGATTACTGAGAGGGGGGGTGAATCAGTAATGACCAATTATACCAATTATTAATCCTTTAAACCATAATGTATATATTTTTTACTTATTCAACCATGTCAATCTACTCATAATCAATATCTTACTGTATCATAAGCATTAACATTCATCACTATATAATAAACAATAACAAACACATTCACACAATTCACTGTACATCAATATTTACATGGAAACCCAATGTGGGAGAAAACCACAAAATGTTTTTCTTATATGTCAATAAGTACATTCAAGGAAGCACCAACTTCCAATTTTCTAGATACAACTGGAAGGAGGTTCCAACCCCCTAGTTTCTCAGGCTACAACCTAAGGGAAGCTCCAACTCCCCAATTCACTAGCTATAACCAGAAGGAGGGTAATACCACCTATGTTCTCCAACTACAACTGGAAGGTGGCTATAACCACCTATCCTTGCCCCGTCCAACCACCTTGAAATATAAGTAGAATTATAGAACCACTATCACACTGTCACTGTGAGATATATTGTTGTGAACTTGTACCAATAAACCTGCACCAAATAAACTATAACAACATGTAATAAACCTGTAGCAATAACCTATAAAAAACCTGTACCAATAACCTGTAAGAAACCTGTACCAATAACCTATAAAAAACCTCTATCAATAGCATGTGGCAATGTGTACTATGCATCAAACTAGAACTCAACATGTACCATAAACAAGTGCATCAACTATGCACCAAACTTGTACAAATAACCTATCACAACAACCTGTCCAAACAACCTATCACAACAACATGTCTCATCAATCTTATCAACCAAATCAGATCTACTCACCAAGATAAATCACTAAGACAAATCTCAACCATATGCACAATATCACCAAGATGTGCATCAACCAAGCATATCAAAACAACTCGTAATCATCACCAAGATAAATATGTTCTTCTATTAATATACCAATGCAAGTATGCTACATCATCCATAAACCATGTGTCAACAATACTACTAACAAGTGCCTCCAACCATGTACCAAGTATATACCAATCATGCATCAACTACACATCAACTATGAGTCATCAAGATGTACCAACATCATCAACTATACCCCACATATATGTGCCAACTCATCAACCACTTGTCTCAACCATGTACCAAATACATATACCAATATAACCATCAAAATTTCTCTAGCAATACATCACAATATCCATAAGAAAATACAATAAACCCTTATATCAAACCATGTTCCATAACCTCACTTTTATTTAGCCTTAACGATGTATCATTCATAAGTCAATCATATACCAAGACCACTAACAAGTGTCTCTCACAATGCACCACAAGATATGCCAATAAATCAACCTAAGTGCACTAACAATATACTTCAATAAATTTTCCTCAAAACCATTTTACAACAATCCCTAAACATCCAAGAGGGAATCCAACAGATTTACAAGGAAAAACCTCAACGGGATTCATATGTTCAACACTACATATATGAAAACCATACCTTTTATCTTCTTGTGGCATTTTGTTTCTACGATTTTGTTGTCATGATTTTGCTGCTGCGAATTTGTTGCCATGATTTTTCTGCCGTGATTTTTCTGCCGCACTTTTTCTATCATCATTTTTCTATCGCACTTTTTCTATCGCTATTTTCTTGCCGCATGTTTCCTGTCGCACTTTTTTTGTCGCACCTTTCCTGCTGCACTTTTCTTTATAAATAATACCTGCCCAGATAACCTTTCAGAAAATAGACATTCAATGATATTCAATAGGTGCTAATGGGATTTCCTTTGTCTCTTATTTATACTTCCATGTAGCTTCCTCAAGTGGTTACCTTCTAACCAACTTAACCCACTTTCCTTCTTTTAGGGCTAACCCACTTCTAACCACCCGTCCACTTCTAGCTCACTTTGATACACTTAACTTGGCCACTTTACCACAAATAGTAAGTTCTCCACTTTTAGTTCCAAATAAATTTATTATTTAGTTAATTTCTTTTGCAACCACCTTGACTTATCCATAAATAGTAAACTCACCACTTGGCCCCGATGGGGGTTTAGGGGCAAAGCCCCTGAAGAAAAATTTTCCTTGTAAATGTATATTGTAATTTCATTGTAAATCTGATCTGTTCATTATAAGGTCACATATCTAATGGTAGAAATTATGTTAGGGTTTTTTTCGCTAGAAGGAAACTCTCTGTTATGAGGGAAATGTATTGTGGCTATGCATTATGGAGAATATTGTATTCTGAGATAGGAGACTGTGATAGACAGAAGAGGAAGTTACAACAGGTTTGTTGTAGGTTGTATCCCTTCATTTGTTGGATAATAATAAAGGAAGGACCTGGGAATTTCTGTAGTGGACGTAGCCCACACTAGGTGAACCACGTAAATCTGTGTCTCTATTGTATTGTGTATCTTATGTGTTTTGTTTCTGCATTTGTTTTATTTTATTGCTCCACGGTCCTGTTTTTGGAACAACTGGTATCAAAGCGAAAGGTAACTCGCAGGAAAAGAGGGTTCCTGGTTCAAGTGGAAGCAATGTCGGAAGATGGAAAGTTTAGGGTCAAAAAATTTAGCAACCAATACTACCAATTATGGAAGATGCAGATGGAAGATTATTTATATCAGAAGGATCTATTCCTACCATTGGGCGGAGTAGCTATTATCGGACTAATCGGTAGGTGCGGACACTAACTGATCTCCCTAGATCCACCTAGATCTAGAACAAAACACACCAGAACATGATGTTTTCCTTAAGTTTTAGATATTGAATTTATTAACTAAATAGGGATAGGTGACATACCGTTTAAACATCGCTTCCTCTCGCCATCACCATCCTAGCTCCATTCCAATGCTCATACAATGATGAACCTGCAAAAGAACGCAACCAACCAAAGTGATAGCAATAGCATAAACTCAATATAAACTTATGTATGTGATCAAGGAATCATACAATA
>JZKD02S2248359.1:247021-257023 GCA_000966675.3 Picea glauca
TAAAAAAAAATACAGGTTGATGCCATCAATCCCTACCTACCTACCTGCATTGTTTCTGGAAATTTTCACACTGATTTCTAACGGAAGTGCACCACCGACCTCAAGCACTATCTATGCAATTCAAATAGATTGGGAGAAAAAAAACAGAAAGACAAGGTCTACCATATGAACCTTAAAGGGGCCCACTAGGTCGAATGCTAGCGCGTTTTGAAACAAAACCACATTTCTTCTGGCCCAAGGATATTCCAACGCTAATGCATTTATTCCACATGCTGTTTTTCCCACAGAATGACATGTTTTGTGAAATCCTAATAAAGAAAAACAATTCTTTTACTTTTAACGAGATATGATTACATTTACTGTCAGAGTTGCAAGGAAGTGAAAGTAGCAATTAGAACAAATGTCGTTTATGAAATCATTCAATGCTTTGACAATATACATTGCCACAAAGGAGTGATAAGTGGCATTAGAGGACTGCAGAGATTGTATAGGGATCTCAAAGGTTTGACTATAATATGTACCTGTGAAAATGCATGCAAATACCATCTTTACCATGCCAGAATCATAACAAAAGTAAATCAGTTGTACAGGATAAAAGTAAATCTAAAAATGTAAGAATTCAAGACATGCCAGTCATTCCAAGTGTTCACACTTGCACATAGCGATGACACTTGCAGATAACATTGAATTATTGTGACGGTTGGTTGTGTATTGTGAATCCATGCATTGGCGCTTACATTTTTATCTACCATCCCTATACATACTTTCCTCGTTGCCATTCTTACACATAGTAGGCTCCTGGAAGATTGCGGGTGGGTTTTCACGTATCCAGCCAATCTCACCTGTTGTGAACAGGTAAGGAATTAACAATAATTCAATTCATATTCCATATGTGCTTTGGTTGAGAATATATATGTTATTCGTTACCTCATGCAAGAGATAATATCCTAGTCTCTTCAGTCTCTCCAGAGAAGCTCGACCTTCCTACAACGCTTTGTTTTCCTTCCTAGCTTATATCACGGCACAAGATGATCTTGAGAAAGGACTTCTAGTCATTGACTAGTAAGGGGTTCTCAATATATCTTCCAAGTCAAAACATTTCGTCAAAAGAGGATAGGTCTATTAGGGCTACATCGCAGCCCTTTGGTATAAGGAGCAACAACTAAGGTGGAGGGCGTAAGGAGAGGATCACACCCAGTTTATGTTGAACTAACACCACCTCTTCAATCCTTCATTTCCATGCACAAGCAGCCCGTGTACATTCATTTATTGGAATTTCCCAAATCCATAGGGAGGGTATGTCCCAGCATCCTTACTTCCATTCCTCTTTGTTCCTGCATATGGGCATGGCCACACTGAACCTTCCTCTAAATTGATCTATTTATTTATCAATTGAGAGTAAGCAATTTAACCAACCAAGAAGAAATCAATTCTGGAATAAATCCAACCCATTTCATCATCAATTTTTGCTGACATAGAGGATTTACTTCACGTGAAAGGTCTCTAGATCAAGTCCAACATAGCCCAGTTGCACCAAGCTTTCTCTTATTTGTATTTCTATACTAAGGGAAACTTTAAACCATATGTAATATCATATTGAAGGTTTTTTATTCCATGCATTGTTTTTGTAATATCCCTTGCCAATGGTGGCTCTCACTCCATGTTACATCCTCTATGAGCTTGCCTCTTACCATGAACCTGTGCCCCAAATCTCTGATCGATGGTCTCGCATTCCTTGTGATAACTTATACTGATATTCTCCCCACCGTAAATGTGCACAGACTATCTTGATTGAATGTCTCTTTGAATGAACTGTACCTTGTTCCCACAATATCTGCTTGGATATCCCCTCATAAGACTCTTGCCTCATCAATGGACGCGACTCTCTAACGGTTTTTCTATTCATACCACCATGTCCCAATTACACCATCTCCCTCTAATGTGTTCAAGCATCCTTAAGAGCATTACTGGTCATGCCCCTTAGAACTACCCTTTTTCCTCCTGCAATCCTGAACTCCATGTTCATTTTTTGGTAGTCCTGAGAGATCATCCCTAAATTACTAAGCCACTGTACTCCCAAGATAATATCTATGTCCTCGATATCCAACACAAAAAAAGCATCTATCACTGTATGATTTCCCATGGACAACTCTAAGTGTTGAACAATCTGTGTGCATTCTAAATAGTTTCTACCTATCACCAAGACTCTGAAATATCCAATATCAATCAGAGGTAAAACCAACCTCTGGACTGATCCCGAGTCAATGAAGTTGTGAGTGGCCCCCCATCAATCAGAATCATGACTCGTTGTCCCTGTAGTCCTCACCTAACCCTCAATGTATGAAAGTTACGAATGATTGGTAGGGAGGTGATAGTCATCCCCTTAGCCTCTCCATGAAGATGCTCCTCATCATTGCTACATATAGTGCCCTGAGCCTATCATGCTCCCCTGAATTCATCATTATCAGAAAGTACCTGAACATCCTTCAAATACCTGTGACCCGACGTCCAAGGCTTCATGCAAATGTAACAAATACCCTTCTGTCTCAATTCCCTTCGAGTCTCTCTATCTATTCGATCTATCCCATATCTGTCTGTTTGTAAGGATCTCCTATTTGTGCTCTGTTGATGTGCAAAAAGTCTATATGTCCAGTGCCTTATGTGCGATGTATCATCCATGACATGCTCCCTCCTTCAAGATCTGTCTGAGCTCTTGTTTGTGCTTGTTGGCACAGGGGCAGACCCAGGGTTCATTTCTAATAGTGCACCAACAAGCCTTAACTACTGGCCCTTTTGACAACACCTGCAAAGTAGATGCAGTCTCACCCGAAGTAGTTATAGGGGGGTTGCAGGACACAGGTGTATACAACCAGAGGAAATGCAAAGAGGATCCATGGAAACATGCTCACACAGATCTAATTATTCTTTATCTTTTTTAATCCTAATGTGTGAACTATATCTCATATCTAACACAATATTGCATTAACAGTATATCAGAGATCATAAGAACAAAACATCAATCACACATAACAAGAGGATATGCGTGGTTCACCCTCTCTCTAGGGCTACATCCATAGAACTGTGCTTTATAATATATTATATGAAAGCATACAATTCTATTTGTGCTTAGCTTGCATATCTCTCTCTTTCTTTCTCTTCTCCTCTCTCCCCTCCCTATGCACCCTGTTGCAGGGTTGATCTTTGCACCCAGTTGAAGATCTTACAACGCAGACTTCTATCACCACACAATACTTCTCTCTCAACAATAACAACAATCACTCATCATACATAATCTCTCTCTAACCCATCCCAGGTCCTCTTGACCTTTATTTATACATTACAATGACTCTCAGACATCCTTAGGCCAAAACCTAGGTGTCAAAACCCTAAATACCAAAAACCTAGGTGTCTAAAACCCTAGGTCAACTTGACCCTTGTTCTCAGGGCTTCACCAGCCTGTCTTTCCTTCTTTCTTGCGAGGTGCTCCAAAGCATCTATTGGTGGGTTTTTTCGCTTGCTCGGTGTTGGGGCTCAGAAATGTCCTATTCTCATCCACCTTTTCCTTCATCATTCTTCACATTTCATAGCCCCATTAACCTTTCACGATATCATTTCCATAAATATACTTGGGTTTCACCTTATTGTTCTCCACTTTATTCATTTTAGTATTAAAATGGAATTTGTGATTAAATGTTAGAAAATTGACATGTTTTCATATATACCTCAAATATGTGTGAGCTTTGTAATGTGTAGGAATATGTGAAGGATTGATTCAAAGGACTTCTCGAATACTTCCTCCACCATTTAAATATTTGAGGAGATAATTCAAGCCCATTCCAAGGAGAAGATCATGGAGATTTGGTTGGAATATCTTATCTAAGATATATGAGAGATATGTGTGAGGATTTAAAGGGATTATATTTTGTAATAATGTGAAATAGGTTGAGAGAAAAGCGGATCTGTAATAATGAGATGGTTATCTTATCTTCAAGGCTCTAATGTATAAAAGAGAGTACTCTCTCTTCATGAGAATTCAATTAGGAGAAATTAAAATTCAATTAGTTATAAGTAGAGAATTGGAGTAGTCATTAATGGTAGTCATTAGGATTCGAAAGAGAAAGGGATTCTTAGCTTTGATTCATGGTTTTGGTTTTCATGCTTTTATTATTTTGTTATGAAGATTGATTTGGTTATTGTAATAGAAAATTGCTTCATTGGCGTGAGATCACATATGTTGTTGTGTTATTTAACTCTTCACATGTTGTACTTGCTTTTCCTTCATGTAGTTCTACATTTCTAGATTAATTCCTTCACACAATTTCTCATTCCTAGATTAATTTCATTTATGCAACTAGATTAATTCAATTCCAAGTCGTGTGTTAGATTAATGATTCTATTTCAGTCATGTGTTAGATTAATGATCCAATTTCAGTTGTAGCTTAAACATTAGATTAGATTAGTCTTTCTTCAATCTTGTATATACTTTGTGTGTGCTTCGTCAGTTTACAAACCTCGGGCTAACAAACTAGATAGTTGGTAAATACTACAATGCAATTAATTCAACATTAGCTCAGCCCAATGTAACGACTGTTGTTCCTTTTGTTCCGATTTATGTTCCTTTTGCAGGTCGTGTTGCTCCTTTGAATAGAAAAACTGTCATTCCCTTTACGATTGTTGTTCCTTTATAGGTGCTGCATCTCTGGAGGCTAGGTATTGAAAACGGAAGGTAAGAACCTACGTAGACGACAAGTAAAATGCTTGTGCCAACGCCTACCTTTGGATGACACATAGAGGTTATATTTTAATACATCTTTAGAGCCCAACACTAAGTCGTCCATGATCCATATTCCTTATTGATCTGTCTTCCTTGCTCTCCCCATCCAACGGATTGCTTTCTCTTACTTCACTTCATATTTTCTGCTCTTTTGGTCACTTCGACCCAATCTTAGTTAAATTTTCCTCCACGTAGTTCTCACTTTGCACTTCTTTCCTTAATATTTGCAACCTTCCATAACCAAGGGCCAACAGGCCCCCAAAACTCACATGTGACTCGTCCCAAGGAACTTCAAGTCTGAATCTTATGTTTTTCTTCGTCTTCGGACTGCATGGGGAAGCTTATGCTTTCTTCTCCGTCCCACCCTTCTTTCCTTGTGCAGACTGTGTTTTTTGGGTCTGGTACCCAGTTTCAACTGCACCTGTTACCTAGACCCTTTTTCTCATGCTTCTATTGGGATTTGCAAGGTAGTTGGTTGTCATAGTACAATTTCAACCAACTCCCATTCACCAAACTTTCCTTCCATTCTCCATTCAAAGTTTTCAACTACGCAGCTCCTGCTTATGTAACGTAAACAACCTCATATGGCCCAAGCCAATGTGTCCTGAACTTCCCTAGATGCTTCATGAACTTGTTGTCGTATACCAATACCAAATATCCTTGCTTGAAGGATTTATTCTTGATATGACTATCATGATAGGCCTTTTCTCGTTCCTTATGTACATGCTGATGGAATCCTACAACAAATTGATCTTCTTCTAGTTCTACCAACTGTGCAAGCCTCTCTTGAATAATGCCATTGTCATCCATATTTGTGAATGCTGGAATTCTGAGACTAGGAACCAAATATTCCATAGGGACAACTGCTTCTAGGCCATACACCAGCTTAAAGGGAGTCTACATTGTTATCTTCTTGGAAGTATTTCTATAGGCCCATAGTACTACCGGTACACTCAGATCCCAGTCATCCCTGTTCACACTGCAAATCTTTGTCAGCGTTGTCTCCAAGATCTTATTGAAAGCTTTGACCGTCCCGTTCACTTGTGGATGGTAAGGAGTACTCTTCTGATGGCAGACATCAAATTCCTGAGTCAAAGCTTCAATAGTCTTATTAATAAAGTGTGTGCCTTGATCAGGGTCTGCAGGCATCCAAACCTGGTTATGATATCCTAAAATATAAATTGTGTAGTTGTAGTTTCACTACAGTCCTTAACTCCTCTTGCTTCTGCCCATCTTGTCAAATATTATATCGTAGTGATGATGTATATAGCTCTTGTGCGCTTCCCTGGTGGGTTTATAGGTCCCACAAAATCAATTGCCCATTTCTCAAATGCCTGCAAAGTCAGTTTTTGCGCTAAAGGCATCTCATCTCTTCAGGAAGGCTTCCCAACTCTTTGGCATACATCGCAGTATTTTTAGTATTCCTTGGCATCTTTATGTAAAGTAGGCCACCAAAGGCTAGCTCTAAGAACCTTCTGTGTTGTTGCTTTCCTTGCATAGTATCCTCCTGTGATGCCTTCATGTGCTTCTGCTAAAATCAGTGGTCTTTCTGCCTCCAGAATGCATATCCTCATAATCTCATCAGGTCCCATGTTGTATAGTTGTCCAACTATAAGTGAACAATCTGCAGCGCGCCCTATCAGTAGCTTCTTCTAGATGATTTTATATTCACTAGGTGCCATTCCTGTTGACAGGAACTGGACTACCTTGGCAAAGTGATCATCAATATTTCTAATGGCCAACAAATGTGCATATGGTAGTGTATCCTCCAAACTAGTAGGTTCCTCTCCATGCTCTAACCTAGACAAATGATTAGGTCCCTTGTTCATTCTCCTTGGCTTGACCACAATATCAAAATCATATTGTTGGAATAACAATAGCCATCTCCATATTCTTCCCCCCAACACTGGCTTGTTGACTAGGTATTTCAACATGGAGTGATCAGTGAACATCAAAGTGGCCTCCCAACAAGTAGTGACAAAACTTTTGCAACGCGTACACCATGGCTAAACCTTCTCTCTCAGTGGTGGTGTAATTTATCTCAGTTGTTGAGAGCTTCCTGCTAGCAAAGGCTAACGGGTGGTCAATATCTCTTGCTCCTAGTTGTGCTAACACTTCTCCTAGTGCAATAGAAGATGCATCGACATGCACATGAAATTCCTTGCTCCAATTCGAGAAAACCAGAATAGGCGCAGTAACCATTTTCTATTTCAATGTGTCGAAGCTATGCTGACATTGTTCTATCCATTGAAACTGACAATCTTTCTTCAGAAGCTTCTCCATAGGTGTTGTAATTTGTGCATAGACCTTAATGAACTTCCTGTAGTATCCAGTATGTCCCAGCACAGTACGCAACTGTCTAATTGAATTAGGAGGGGTAGATCAACAATAATGGAAATCTTGGACGGATCTACCAGCAACCCCTGCTTACACACAATATGGCCCAGAAACACTCCAAAGGGTGAGAAGAAGATGCACTTCTTCAAATTCAGGGAAATTTGACATTGCCTGCACTTATCCAACATCAGTCTTAAACATTCAATATGATTTTGTAATAAGCTAAAAACAGTCCAATCATCAAAATAGACTTCCAAAAATTTATTTAAAAACTCCTTGAATGCTTCGACCACCACCCTGAAAAAGATGGTTGGTGCATTTTTCAATCCAAAAGGCATCACTGTATACTGGTAGGAACCCCATTCTGTTGCAAATGTGTTCTTATGGCAATATTCCTTAGCAATCTTGATCTGGTGATACCCTGAAAATCCATTTGTAAAGGAATATACCTCTTGTCCTCCTACATTATCTAAAACTTTGTCTATAAATGGTGTAGGGAATGGGTCATGAAAACATGCATCATTCAGCTTCTTGAGGTCTACATAGATCCTGATATCTCTTGTCTTCTTATCTTGTACCACCATAGGACTAATCCACTCTGACTCTTCAACAGGTTCTATGATTCCTGCTTCCAGCACTCTGTCTAATTCAATCTTCACTTTCTCCTTATATTTGGGATTCAATCTGTAGGGTCTCTGCTTGACTGGACTTGCATATGGTTTCAAGGGGATCTTCATCTCTCCCATGGGCCCTTTTATGCCCTTCATATTAGTGAACTTGGTTGGGAACAAGTCCTGATATTCATGCAGTAATTCTATGATCTTATCAATGGTGGCATCATCCTAGTAATCCCCAACATTAGCAAGCTTAGGTTCTTTCTCTATTCCAATATTAACTTTCTTGATTTTGATTGGTTGTCCAATGAAAGGTAGTTCGACTCCTGGTCCTTCTACGTGTATCTGTCATTTTGTTTATGTGATGTTCACATTCCTAGGATCATCATCTTCATCGGCATTGATATTGTAACATCCTTGCAGTTTTTGAAGAGGTACGGTCCATTCATCCTCTTCTTGCTCCACAGGGAAGCTAGGTGCCTCCTCAAAGAATTTCTGTTTGACAACTTGTAGAGCTTTATCTATTGAAGGGTATTGGCTTTCAAATGAAAATGTAGCTATAAAGTTCTGAGTCATACCGTACCAATCTGAAGTGGTGAGGCGCATTTCTGCTTGAAGATACCAATTGATAGGCGTTGTGTCTAGAGTATTGATGAATTTATGAACCCAATGTTCTTGAGGAATGCTTCTCCAAGCCTCCTCACAACCTCGCACATGGTCCTTCGGACAACTTTGACCTGTGTATCTAACTTTTCATCCTTCACTGTTGTATGAAAATCGCGTTGTCATCAAAGTGTGACATCGTATCCAGTCTGTGATGTTCTTTTTATGTGTCTCCCACCATATTGCTAGAGTAGCTTTCAAAGCCTTGTCAAATGCCAACAATCTCTGTTGTACTGGTACAACTTCTTAAAATTGCAGTAAAAACATTTCTAAGTGATTTAAACCATCAAATGTGGGCAAGTTACTTACTTTTGTGCCAATCCAGTGAACATCCTTGGTCAATCTGGCACATCTTCGTGCAGAAATTTCATACATTTTGTTCTGCCAGTTCTCTAGTGCTTCTTTTGAGTCCGATGAGCATGCGTTGTCACTTCGCCAGCTTAAATTCCTGTCTACTGTAGGGTTAATGTAATCATGTTGTCTTGTTGTCAATTTATATATATTCTCTATCTCATATGTGCGGTCTTCTTCTCTGATGGGTTCTGTGTATCTTCGACCTTCATCAGGATCCAGAGGTGCAATGACCCTAAGGACATCACCTTCAAATGTCATTCTTCTTTTCTTTAAGTCAACAACAGTGGAATTGTTGAAATCCCAATCAATTCCTAACAACGCAGGATAAGGACAGTTATCATCAACTATCTCAATCACCTCGAAGTCAACAAATGTCCTTACCCGTCGATGTCCACAGGGACATGCTCCAACCTACCAAAGGGGATTATTGCCTATTGATTAGCCATCGTAATCCTTATAGGGGAATAGATAAACTTAGGTTTTTCCATCAGTTCCCAGTTCTTCTTCATCATAACATTGGCCTCCGACCCTAAGTCAAGGACCACATAATCTGTATCATAATCTCCAATTTGGGCATTAAGGTGTAGTTCCTTATTTTTCCTTCTCTTTTTGGATAGTTGATGTACTGCTTTATTCAGTAGAGGATATTCCCTTCCTATCTCATACTGTTTGATCAAATTTTGTATTTCTTGTATGGATTTTTCATCCTTAATCAAATTAATGCAAGTACATAAGAATTCCATAAGTCTGCTTACCTCTTTTCCTTCTCCAGGCGAAGCAGACTGATCAAAGGCCAGGGGCATTCCACATTATATCACTTTTGGTTGTTCCTTTGATGAAGAATCTTGATCTCTTCCAAACGCTTTTCTTGCCTCTTCAAATGTCTGCTTCTCTTTATTTGGATCAAAATCCTGTGTCTTCTCCTCATTGTTGATTTTTCTGAGTGTTTTCTCACTTCTGCAATTTATCCCAATCCCGGTTTTAATCACTCCTTATCACTCCAAATGTTTAATGCCCATTCCCAATATTAATGAAATTTGCAGACATTAATATGCATTAAATATTAAAATGAAATTTGACTAAAACACATGAAATAAATAATATTTTCAATGGCTGTCTTAAAACTCAGAAATTATATCAGCAAGCACACATTTAATGACACAATGATATTTGGTCAAATGACCCTAGAAAAACCCCAATGTGGGGAAAACCAGTGAGAGAGAGGAGTTCTTCTTATTTCTTCAATTTCTGAAATTACAT
>JZKD02S2248359.1:262663-273566 GCA_000966675.3 Picea glauca
TAAAGTGACTTTATGAAAAAGACCCACTTTTAAGTTGTGGACCACATTCCTAGGTAAAAGTTTAAAAAAAAACCATAGGAACCACTTGTCCAAGGTACAAATCTTCATTAAAATTTAACACTCATCTCTTCTAACTCATGATTCTTCTGTAATATTCCCTGGAGTCACCCTGTATTCTCCTGTAGCAGTGCCTCCTCTAGTGATAACGACGACTCTAGGATCCAATCCACGAGGTTCTACTGAGATTAGTTGTACTTGTTGGTTCCCTCCTTGTCTTTCCTGAAATTTGGCTAACAACGCAGGACAATCTTCTATGACATGTTCAAATGAGTTGCATTAACTACAAGTGGTACAAGGGTTCTGACAGTCCCTTGAAAAGTGACCTAGTTGTGTGTAGTTATTACAAATGATATATCCTTGACCTCAACCCATGCCTCCTCCTCCGCCTCTTCCTCTGAATCCACCACGAGGGTTGAATTTTCCTCTTCCTGGGGAGTTAAGCTGCGTAGTATTTCCTTCTTGTTGTACTTCACCTTGAATTCTATATGTGTCTCTTTATCTTTCATGCAAGAGGTCATAAGCCCTACAATATTTCTCATCATCCCCCATAGATTTACAGAATGTGTAGTAAAGGTTGGTAGGTCTCTGGACATATTTTTTCATGTAGTAGCATTCTCCAGGTTGATGTTTGTTTCTACATACCTCACACCAAGGTAGAGTAACCTTCTTCAAAGGCATTGGGGATTCTGAAGCCAGGTACTCATGGAATAGAGGACACTTCTCCTTATCATGACCTTCTGATTTGCATCAGATACACCAAATATATTCTCTTTTATATTTTCCCTTATCCTTTTTCATATCTTCGACCTGTAGTGATAAGCTAGTTAGTTGACTCAAAATTTGACTCATACCTGAACTGGACTCTCTCATAGGGGATGATTCTAGTTTTATGGCGATATATAGCGCCTCAGCTTGCAAAGAAATCTTCTATTGCATCAGAGGGACTCTGATGTGTGGTAAGAGGGCAACAATGAACCATTCTTTATTTTGTTCGTCCGGAATCTGAAAACTCAAATGATTGTCAGGGTCTTAAATCTCTAATCAAACTCCCAAACAGGTTCTACTACTTTCTTCTTGATTTATTTCAACTCCATGATGCACTGCACCTCCAACTTGGGTTTCTTGAATTATGCAATCAACTCAGCCTTGATCTCGTTCAGTGGTTTCCGTTGGACAACTCCTTGGATGAACTTCATGTACCAACTCATTGCATGGTCTCTTAGGGTAGTACTAAACTAAGATCTCTTAACATCTTCATCAGTGATATTCTTAATACTCCATATAGTTTCACATAAGAACCAATGTTGATCAGGATCTTCAGATCCATCTCCCCTAAAGGTGGGTAACCTCATCTCATTTGCCATAGATCTTCCTAGGGTTCATGACTGAGTATAAACTGAACTGCTCATACCAGTGCTTTGAGTGTTCTGATAACTTAGGTTACTTTGATTACTTAATGTTGTGAAAACAATAGGAGGTGTAACAGTACTTACTTCAACAAACTATGCAGTTCCTGAAGTTTCTGACTCTTCTCGATGAGGTTCTCCAGTCTTCTCTTCTTCTTCCCTAGAGGATTTTGAATGTTCCTCATTTATTATCTCTTATTCTTCTCCACTGTAGAACCCTTATTCCTGTGTTGTTGGTTCGTGATTCTTCTCAAACAAGTCCACCAGAGGAACTTCTCTGAATGTTCTCCCGTTTCCCGTGTGTCTGACCTTTGTGTCATTGTCGCTGTCTGAATTTTTGAACATTAGATTTTTCAATTTGACCCACTACTGTATCTTTGGGATGTTCTGGTCATGCAATAGCATCTTGATCTTCAACTTCAAGAACTTTAAGAAATATCTCTATGCTTGGCTATATGATTCTACTCTATCAATAGAAAACTCAGTGATATACCCTCCAATGGTACTATCAAACCAGTGATCTACTGCTCTTGACATGACATTATCTACTCTCTTAACCTTCTTGATCAACGACGACGTCCAAACCATAGGCAGTCTGAGTCTGATCTCAAACTGGGTATCTGCTAATTTGGCTAGCCACTTGTATAGCTCCTTATGAATTCCTCTAAAGAAAATTTTGTGTATATCAGTAAAGATATACCTTCCCAACCAATCCTTTGTACTAAGATTAGGGTTCTTATTTTGAGCTTCAGAGAAGTCCTTCTCTTGTTCTTATATCCACTTTTGAATCTGTGTCTTCGATGGAAACCACCTTGACATTCCCTCAAGAAGATCCTGGTCACAACAACGGAACCATTTGTTGGCATAGGGGTAGACCCAGGGTTCAATTCTAACAACGCACAACCAATCCCTAACTACTGGCTCTTTCGGCAACACCTGCAAAGCAGATGCAGTCTCACCCGAAGTAGCTATAGGGGGGTTACAAGACAGAGGTGTCTACAACAAAAGGAAATGCAAAGAGGATCCAGGGAAACACGTTCACACAGATCTGGTTATTATTTATCTTTCTTAAGCCTACTGCATAGACTATATCTCAGATCTAACACAATATTGCATTAACAGTATATCAGAGATCAAAAGAACACAACATCAATCACACATAACAATAGGATATACGTGATTCACCCTCTCCCTAGGGATACGTCCACAGAACTACGCGTTATAATATATTAGATGAAAGCATATAGTTCTATCTGCGCTTAGCTTGTAGATCTCTCTCTTTATTTCTCTTCTCCTCTCTCTCCTCCCTGCACACCCAGTTGTAGGGTTGATCTTCGCACCCAGATGAAGATCTTACAACATAGACTTCTCTCACCACACAATACTTCTCTCTCAACAATAACAACAATCACTCATCATACATAATCTCTCTCTAACCCATCCCAGATCCTCTTGGCCTTTATTTATACATTACAATGACTCTCGAACATCCTTAGGCCGAAACCTAGGTGTCAAAACCCTAGGTGTCTAAAACCCTAGTTCAACTTGACCCACGTTTTCAGGGCTTCGCCAGTCTGTCTTTCCTTCTTTCTTGTAAGGTGCTCCAAAGCATCTATTGGTGTCTTTTTCTTCTTGCTGAGTCGTCCACGATCCATCTTCCTTCTTGATCTGTCTTCCTCTCTCTCCCCGTCCAACAACTTGCTTTCTCTTACTTCGCTTCGTCTTTTCTTCTCTTTTGGTCACTTCAACCCAATCTCAGTCAACTTGTCTTCCACGCAGTTCGCACTTAGCGCTTCTTTCCTTAATCTTCGCAACCTTCCATAACCAAGGGCCAACAATGCTATGTTGATGCGCAGGAAATCTATATGTGACCTTCCTTGTGGTAAATACATAATATGTGCCACATGCTCTCCTCCAAGATATATCTGAGCTGCTCTATGACCCTATTGAAGTGGAAATCTCCATTCTCCTTTCCTCAAGCCTTGAGTCATAGCTTTGTAGTCCTTTGTTGCACCTCCTGGGCCCAAGTCTGCACTTGATGTGGCAATAGTCTACTAACGACATGAATCTATGGAACTCATCGCTCAAGGCCTCATACTCTCTATGATACTTCTCAAAGATATATCTCAAATCTGTCTCACCTATCTGTGATGCATCAAGAAAATTCAGTGTAGTAAGCCTAAGTGGCATCCCACTGATGGATTACTTGTGTACCTCTGCCACCTCAGATCTACTGTCACTCACTTTTTGGTACATGTCTCCACTATGTGAGGCACTCAAACCATCATCTCTCCTACCTCCCCCAATCATGAAGGGTGTCCTCCGATACTGGTGGTCAACCCTTCTCTCTCCACCATCATCCATACTGTTATTGCAATGAGTGTAGTCCTCAACACCTATGCTCTACTACAAGGGAGTAGAAAACTCTCCACTAGGAGCTCCCTGCTCCACCAAGTATGCATCAGTCATATCCTCTAGTGCATCCCTCTACATACCACCATACAAATATGCATGCTCCTGGTGACTACTGCTCACTACTGCAACCCCCAGTATGCCACTGTCAACCAATGTGCCTCTTGGTAACATCCTATGACTATGAATATTGCCTACAACTATAGATTCTGTAACTCCTGATGTCATATTGCGTCTCCACTGTATAACTATATCGCTCAATCCATGAGTGCCAATTGACCCTAGACCCTGAATGGATGTGTCCTCATCATTGTTATCATCTAATCATGGATCCCACATGGATGTATTCCCATCTAAACTATCTCCACTATACGTGAGTGCATGCTCAACTATCTCGTTGAGATTCATCAATGAGCTCTCTAAATGTGGTGGCTCCTACAACTCTTGTGCATCAATAACCTCTATGTCAGACCCCTCTGCAATCACCTGTGAGTCTGGACACTCCTCATGGTCACCTGTCACCTGAGGCTCCTCCAAACCATGAATTTCCTCCATCAAACTACCCATGTCATTGATATCCTCCTGAGATAAGGCTGACACATATGATCAATCATCCTCTGAAATGGATGAAGGAGATACTTGTCCCAACTCCTCTCTAAGTTTCTCCACTTCATTCTCTTTCTCCCCTAGTTCCCCATGGTACATCTCACCAATTTCTAAAAGGTAATCTCTATCCATAAGGAGATGTTGATAGTCGGACCTCATCACTGACACCGCCTCTCTAAGTGTCTGAAAATACACAATGGTAAAATCATCTCCCCAACCATCCTGAGCCACAGTGGCTCTCCAACGATATTCTTCCACCAAAGCATGTGTATCATCAAAGTGTCTCATGGTTACCTCAATCTTCCCTTCACTAACCTTCAGCTTCCCTGTCAAATTGTGTGGCTCATAATCGCAAACATATCGATCATGTTGAAGTGATAACCCATCGGTGCTACTTCCAAAATCAAGTGTGGACTCCAAAAAAGAACACTCCTCAAAATCTATTGCACTACTTTGATCCTCGGTCATGTGCACCTTCTGTGAAATGATACCAGTCCCCAAGCGTAACTTGTCTAATTCCAATTCCTCAACACACTTAGGTGTACTCAAACCCAAGCCACCATATACCTCATCACAAGGTGAAGATGCTACCTCCTCCTCATGACCTAATGTGATAGAAAATTGTCCATCATATGTGTTGGTGTTGTTACCCTCATGGGGCAATTATAATGGTGTACTAAGGCGTGTTATATGGTCATATTTATTGCACATGTATTTATCATGTATGGATGCATGCACCTCCAAAGCATCCACCTAATCATCAACCTTCCTAACCTTGGATTTTTTGTCCTTCTTCCCTATTGATAATAGTGGTCCTTTCCTCATAGGGTGATCTGACAACCTTGTCATATTTTTCTGATATTCAAGCATAAGTGGAAAAAAAAATTCTACGATTTCTCCAATTGTCATCATCTTGACTACCTACTCACTATTGAATTAGATTACTATGAGTCATGGTCACTTAATTATGGCAATCTGAGATATTTCTGCACATTGAACTCCCCACACTTGAGGTTGTATCTCCCATTACTCCTTTTAAATCCTTTTAAAATGTGCATGTTGTTGCCATTCAAAACCTCACAGTTGTCAAGTACCATGCTTTGATACCACTGTAATATCCTTTGCTAATGGTGGTATGAATTAATACTTGTTGTTGTCCAGTTTTAATGATTTTCTTGGTTGAGGAATTTCATCAAGCACTTGACACACCATGTACAATCCCCCTTATAATTGTTTTTATGTTTGATACTTGGTTGTTGATGGGTTTAATACTAATTTGGGTCATGTATTTTGTCAAATAGTTTGTTGTCACACCTATCTCCACTATAGAAACCACCCCCTAATGACTATTGTAGCTTATTCATGATATGGGACTTTTGTCATACACTTTGAAGACATACTCCCAACCTCCCTTTTAACTTCTATTTGTTGTTTTTATTAATGGCTTACTGTTTCAAATTACTCATGTGGTTTCATGGGTGAGTGAGGTATTACATGCCATAATCAAATTCCATATTTAAACAATCTTAATACAGCAAAGATTCAAGGAAATAACTAGAAATTACACACAGGACAACAATGGAAATTTCACACAAATATCTGATTTATTGCAACGTCCCAACCTATTACAAGATGATCGTATTAGAGGCTCATATTTTCCTCTTCTAGAAAGAAACAGGCTCCCACAATGCCAAAACGCAATCCACAATAGTTGTATTCCACTTTAGTCATATAATATCCATGTTTATTCATTTCCTGAGTTTGACACGGAATTGAAGAACAATATGAATTATGGGATAGATTGTTGTAAGTTTCCACACAATGGAAGCTAAGATGCTTAATGGAAGAAGAGGGGATTATCTCCATTTAAATCCCCTATAATATCTATTGTAGCAATACACGGGCCTTTCGCACTTTATTGTCTCCCACAATAGTAATACACTTTCCAAAATCAAGTGCGCCCTCATCACAACCAATGTGCCCTCCTCCAATCAAATGTGCCCCTCTACCAATAGAGATTGGCCTCCACTCCAACACCACATCCTAGACTTCAAGGTTGCACCCTGCTTCCTAAGAGAACTCAACCATGTATGAAGAATATGCCCTCCTCTTATCTAGTGTATCTCCCTTGCCAATTTTTGTGCCCTCTACTAAATAATTCACCTTGCCAACAACACATCCGTGCCACATAGAATGCAATGATAGATCCAATCCTTGTAGAAGAACACCTGTAGAATATTTGGCTAGAGTGAGATCTCCCCACTGAAACCAAACCCTCTAGCTAGAGTGGATCTCTCACCATTGAAACTAGATCTAGGATTTTACTTTAAACCCTAAGCCTCCAAAGCTCCTTGAGCTAGAATCTCAACTCAAAAACATAACATGCATAATGAGAGGAAATGAGCCCCTATATCTTCTTTATACCCCTCTCACATTTTTCCTCCTTAAGTAACTTTTAGTTCATCTTTTAATATTTTCTCTAAAATAACTTTATTCATTTATTTACCTTTTTAACCCCACAAAGTGATTAATTTGTCTTTATGATTTCTACTTCAATTGAAAGTCACTTTTCATCATCCTATCTTGTAGATATTTTCACCCCCATTCCAACGAGCTATTACACAAAGGTATTTCTTAAAGAAACAAGCTTCAAATGATACCTTTTGTGTAATTAATTAAAATATGCTCAATAATAACCCCGTTGGAAATGGTTGGAATGGAACCAAAGGCATGTTGTGCGTAAATGGTCATGATGATGAATAATGAAAGATAAAATAGTTGAGTCCACCACAAAAGATAATTAAATTGACTTCTAAAGTTATTTTCTCTATTAATCATAGAGTAACTTTATAACCTTATTTTAATGAACTAATATCACCTTTATAATTTAGCTTTAATAAGCTAACTACACCAATTAATCTCCATAGTCCCCCCTTTCCCACTAATTATAGTCTATGGGAAGAGTGTATAGGCTAATCCATCATCCTCCATGTAGTAATTTGCAAAGAGACATTACAGTTTTGAAGTAGAAAAATATTTACCTTGGAATTCTTATTTTAATTGTGCAAAAATATAAATGGACTTGACTTGTAAATCTCTTTACTCTCTCTAATTTCCTGCCAGCTTCATTAAGCTGAGAATTTCACATTTATTTACGTGCAGAAAGTGATTCGTATTTTAAATCTATGTTAATCAAATATTTGTTCAGTTGCATACCGCTAGTCGTTCTCCTATTATTCGAAGACATGAGAGTATCTTAAAGTTTTTGATAAAATTCATGAGAGCAGAGGCACACAGGAATAACATACAAACAATAATGATTTTTATTACTGCATTGTTACACACATACATCGCTACATATATAGCTGGATTCAGATCCAATCGATTCCATACTTAAAGGGAGTGATTGAGAAAATATCTCAACAACTCCAACAAACCAAAACCAACTTCAAATTAATCATTAATTCTAACAATTTTGTGTGGTAAATTGTTATAAATGAGTTTACATAGAGAATGCTATTTAATTTATACACCTCTGGGATTTGCACACTGCCAGAGCCAATGTCTTCCTACAAGGACTCCCTTGGATTTACGTAGAACCCACCATCCATCTAGCACAACGTAGAAGTGGGCCCCGTCCCAGATAGATAGAAGGGGAATGATTATAATTAGTTGGCAGACACAGATCAATCAGTAGTTGTGATAAGCGGATAATTGCAAGTGGATCAACTCATGATTCCCTTCACTCCTTTGAAACCATTTTGGATACCCTCTTTCTTTATTCATCTTTTCAATAGCTTTGTGCCTTCATAACAGAAGGAAGATGAACCGATACATAATACAGTGAAGAGCTTGGTTGCTCATATTTTAAAGAGGAAGTGAGAGGTAAATGTGAGGTTGGCAGGAAGTAAATAAAGCCAATGCGTCACATTGAACCCTCATATGTGTTTGGAAATATCGTTAGCAAAGCTGCGGCCCCTTATTTGACTTGTAGCTACAGACACGGTCTCCATTTTGCTAGATATTTTACAACATCCATGAATCTGTTTAGACGTTTTGCAGACAAATTTTCAAAGAAATAAGTTAAAGCAACAACTCCAATTTCATTGATAAGTTAAATTCAGTTTTTTGATATAAAGTAAATAGAGACGAAGATTTGATTGAATAACTTACAATTGTATGGCATAGTGTGGAAATTGTTACAGTAGAGTTATATAGATGGTGGAGATTGTGGTCACAAATTTGTCAAAGTAATGGAAGTGGCTTTAATGAAAACTCAACATTTTTGAAACAGTGGAAGTGGTTGACTTTAATGAAATATCAACATTTTCGAGGCATTGGCAATGACTTTAATGAAAGCTCAACATTTTTAAAACAACATGATCAACATTTGTCAACGAACTTTGGATATATTTAAAAAACGGACATAGATCATCATAATATTAAGTTTAAAACAGTGACTGAAATAAAGTTATAATGAAAACATAAAACTTAGGTTATATAAGTTCATATAAAAATATAAAATTGAAATAAAGTTATAATGAAAATATAAAACTTAGGTTATATAGGTTTATATAAAAATATAAAATCGCATTCCCTTGTAACCACGAGACAACAATAAAACTATGAACTTTAGGCAAGATAAAAAAAAAATTACATTCACTTCACTCGGCAATAAGAATCCAAATATGTTAACCAATAAAGTTGGCTATAAAAACAATTATAATTATTTTATTTTTCCTCTACACAACATTAGAAAATATATATATATATATAAAAGATTAAGTAATTGATGGTAACAATGAATCGATTGCAAGAATGCCTTCTAAAGGCACTCATAAGGATAATTCTAACTTCACTATTATTAGAAGGTATCTATATGGAAACTCTGAACCACACTTTAAATATTTGTTTTTTATTTAAAACCATGGAATTAGAATATTTTATAAGTCATAACTAGAAAAACGCAAAAAAAAAATTACGATAACATAAGGTGCTAGGATCTAGAAGCCCCCTAGATGACGTTAGGCTGTTGGAATGCATGTTGGGGACATGGACAGTGTATTCATTGAACATTCACTTCACAGTTACTGCAATTGTGGATTCTGTAATTGTTCTTGAAACAAGGTGCAGGTTCGGACACAATCCCCGCTGTTCAATGTGCAAGTTCGGACGCAATCCCAGCTGGTCCATCAGTGTCTTATACTTACCGGCTATGTAAACTGCTTTGAGCAATTTACCTTCCTGGAAATCTTGTGCCCACCGGCTATGTAAACTGCTTTGAGCAATTTACCTTCCTGGAAATCTTGTGCCCATTTAGTACAGTTATCCATTAATGTGCCCCCCACACTCTCTATGCAACCACCTATAATGTCTGCTAATACACTCTGTAATTCATTCACCAGATCCATAATATTCTCTGTTGAACCGCAATTTATACTATTGCATAATTTGCATACGGCGTTCACCGCCCCTGCCTTCTTCCAATCCAGAGAGTCTCCTCCATCTTCAATCACATTAACTTTCCTCATACTTTCTTCTGCAAGCCTTTTTATTATAGAACCTGCATCTTCCATGTATACTACACTTGTCTTTGTTTTTATAGAACCTTCATCTTTCATGTATACTACACTTGTTGTAGTGTATGGACCATTCTCTGCAGTTTGATCCTGAAATGTTTTGAACACACTATCTGCCGCTTTACTCAGCAAGCTATCGGTTTCGGGATCTGAGTCGTCAACCAAATCCACCAGTTCACATGCCTCAGAGTATGCTTTTAAAGCATTTTTACCACAGTCAGGTGACAACCGACGGGTTATATTGATCAATGAAACCGCTGTTAGCTTCAACGACGGTTTGCTCGCATATTCGTAATGCTTTTCCACGGGTAACACAGGGCCAGGATCTCGTTTCCACAAGAACTTCAAACCTGCTTTATTTTTTAATGTCGCAGGATCCAAATACCGTGCATCTTCACATCCTGTGGACTTTCTATTGCCAGTCAGGAAACTTATTAGGGCTTCGCATTTTCTGCCATTCATTTCGCCCTCTTCCATAAGTTTCTTTGCTTGCTCGATGGAACTTCGATTCGTTACAAATACGGTCCGAGGAGCCCCCCACAGAAGGTCCACGTTCCCCAAAATTGCTTGGTATTCTGAAAAAGCTTTGTCCACTGGTTCGCCCTGCTTTGCTAAGAACTTTGAGGATATTCTCTGCAGAAACCTATTATCGAATACAAACTCTGCAATTAACCAACATAGTTTACAAGAGCAAACCAGAAGAAACTGCAGCCAATACACACATCGCAGCAATGCCTCTATGAAACGTATTTCTATTCCTTCCGCGCCAATCATTTTATTTACACTTTCATCAACTTTACTTTTCTCCTTCCTCGATGCTGCTTCCTGCAACTCAAGAAT
>JZKD02S2248359.1:283291-321219 GCA_000966675.3 Picea glauca
TATATATATATATATATATAAGTTATAACAACAAGCCAAAAGGGGAGGCCCGCAGGCTCGACCCCGGGACCTCCCCCAATGCATACGCCTTAACTATAGCTCTGTTGTTGTTGGGCCAAATGACCCCATTATTTATACCACCCACAATTTTTATTTAAATTTTGAAATCCTCCAGTGCACAGGAGAGGCACGCGACGGTACAACTGGGAACAGTTTTCGAGGCATCTTTTTTGGAATTAATTGCAGGTTATAGGGCATGAAAATCGAGAACAAATTTCTCTTGGGCCTAGGAGTGCCAGAGTTGGATTGAGGCATGGAGACAATCATTTTTTGGTAATTTGACGCCATGATTTCAATGGTGCTATTTTTTTTTCTGATCTGAGTAAAGCTTCTACAACTTAATTTCAGAATGAGGTATACTTATGTATTTTGCCAAATTATTTTGCTGAGTTAATAAAAAGGCCTACCCATTTGAGAGCAGGACCCGGAGACATAGTCAACCAGGGACAAACTCCATTATCAAGTTTTTGTTGTTCATATTTGATGCTTATGTCTCTTCATTATTGAGATTTTCCTTCTTTAATGGTGCACTTTAATTTATGCTCATTTTATACAATTCTTTATAAGTCATTTCGATGAAAAGATCCTGGATCACTTGTTTGGAGGAAAAGGAGAAGACCTGAGGTAGACACCTTATAGGGGGAAATCAAGAATATTAAGCCACCAAATTTCAATTGTGAGCACCGTGAAGGAGAAGAGGTGGAGGCCTAGTTGTTGGAAATGAAGAAATATTTCTAGCTGCATGATTACCCCTCCCAGGTAGAAGCTAGAATTCCCAACTACCACTTGCAAGGGAAGGTAGTCATGTGGTGGGATGAGGATCAACTTAAGCAATCTAAGAACCTTGATGAGAAAATAATATCTTGGAGGAATTTCAAGGGATATTTCCAAGAGAAATATTTTTCTGAGCATTACTATGAAATAAAGATGAAAGAGTTCTTTGAACTCAAGTTGGGAACCATGACAATGGAGGAATATGAGAAGCGGTTCTTTGAATTTTTTAAGTATGTTGACTTCATCAAGGATGAGAAAGTCAAAATACAAAGGTTTCTTAGTGGGTTACCCTCTTTCTACAGTGATAAGATTCAATATGACAACCCCAAAACCCTGGAGGAAACCATAAAGAGAGCAAGGAACCTATATGAATGGAGAAAAGGAAGAATTTTTTTCCAAAAAGCTTGGAATGACAAGATGAAGGATAAGAAGGATCAAAAGCATAAGGGTTTTAAGACACCCTTTTTCAGGAATAATTTCCAAGTGAATTAACAAGGTCAAGTTGCACAAAATGAACAAAAGACTGTGGCTTCATTTGGAAAAAGGCCAAGTAAGTAGCCGATGCAATGTTGGGGATGTAGGGGAAATCATATACATAAGGATTTCCCTCACAAAGGAGAAATAATGGGGACTATCCATAGTATTCAAGAGGTTGAAACAATGGACGACATGGGAGGAAGTATTCCAAGGATTTATGCATCCTTGGATAACAAGTAGGCATAGAATTAATCTCCCATGATTGAAGTGGAAGGTAAGATCAATAATGAGCCCATAGAAATTTTAATTGATTTAGGAGCTATCCATAGTTACATAAATTCTATCATCATTGAAAGGTTTCACTTGCAAATAAGTAAGCATAAGAAATCTTGGTTAGTTCAGTTAGCAATGGGTGCTAAGAGGAAAATTAATGAGTTGGTTAAATATTGGCCGATAGACATGAATGGACTCAATACAAAGTTGGATGTAAACATCATACCATTGGGTTCATATGATTTTATAATTGGTAAGGATTGGTTGGATAAACATCATGTTGTCCTAGAATGTTACAACAAGACAATCACATGTATTGATGACGAAGGGTAGCAAGGAAAGATTCAATGCATTCCAAGAGTTGTAGCTATTAGAGAGACTTCAGCTATGCAGTTGAAGAAGAGCTTCATGAAAGAATGTCATATGTTTGCAGCCCATATGGAGGAGGTGACCAAAGACATAGTGGCAATCATTGAAGACCATTCAATTTTGAGGGATTTTAAAGATTTTTTTTGAGAAATTCCAGGACTACCACCAAAAAGAGAGATTGATTTCTCTATTGATTTGGTGTTGGGCATTGCCCCCTGTTGAGGAAAAGGTATGGAACACCTTAATCAATCATTTTCATATCTTTCCTGGCTAGGACAAGATAGTTGGGAATGTCACCCGAGATTTATAGCCTCAAAAACATTCACTCAATCCGAGAGTATTAATTACAAGGATTAAGGTTGGTTTTATAATTTACATATGTTGCAATTTGAAATAACGTTTATACAAACCTATTGAAATGTATACATATTTTACACTAAAGTGAACATGGATACCAAAAGCAAAAAAGTAACCAAGTCACGAAAACACATGTATGAGACATAATAGCAATCTGATTTTATTTCATTCTAAGAGACCAAAAGTGTTTTTCTCTTTACAAACCCCTGCAAGGGTATGGACCAAAGTCTGATTTAAAGATCTTCGATGAACACCATAAAAAAAGACTCTGATAGTAAAGTAAAACTGAAATTAATAACCTGGATCATCTTGCCACAAACTGCTTCCATTTTGACTCTGCAAGATATCCTTTATCAGACATGAAAATTAATTCACAAATAGACAAGAATACACAGACTATCAAGGATGAATCAACACCTCTAAAACAAGAGGCCAAAAAGTATGGTTCAATCTTGAACCTTTCTGTCTACAATAAGATCCTGTTGTCAACAAGAGAATTAGGCCTTTGAATAAACTCATAAATGAATGAAAACTAAAACTATCTCATGTAACTAAATAGCAAACCTTAGTATTGTTTTTCTCCTTCTATCCTCCCCTTGTCTGTTCTTCTCATTGAGCTTTTATTCTTTCCCAATAAGTTGAAGTAGTTCAACTACTTTCTTTAGTTAAGTTGATTTAAATTAACTAATTAGTTTAGGAGAAATAAATAATAATAATATAATTAAGGGTCTTAATTAATAATAACTAAGTAGGTAGGACCCCTTGTGACTCGCATCATTTTCTTTTTCCACTCATCAAAAGTAAAAATATAAGATAAATCATTCAGATCACATAGCACCCTTATACCTCCCATGGATGTCATTTAATAGAATATTTCAATATCATCAAAATTTAAAATTATATCCCAAAAATAATATATATCCATTTTATCCACAAAATATCCAAACCAAAGTTTGTTGTCCAAAAATCTGCTGAAACTTATCAATATTGTCCTCATCAACTAAATCACATAAAACATAATTTAAAAACCATATTTTCCACTTTGTGAGGCAATTTTCTTTTTTTCATTGTTGTCTCCCCTTGACTTTTCTTGGGTATCCCTTGGTTGATTAGACCCTTGGGGATGTATCTCGTTGATCACATAGGAGAAGTCATCCTTTAAATGAAGGCAAGAAGACATAGATTTAGAGGAATCAGTGGAGGGAGAAGAAGGGGAGGAAACTGTTTTTCCTTTGTCTTGCACAGGTTGGGGAATATCAATTTTTAATCTCTTACTGGCGTGTGAAGACTGAACTAGTGAAATAGCACAGACAATTTGAACATTGGGATTAACAGGTGGTGGTAAAGGAAATGGCACAGTGGGCCAACCACGGTGATGGGAGACAGGTTGGTGGAAAATTTCTCATCGACTATCATTAGTGGGAACTTTAGGCTGCATTGATACATGTGAGGGAACGAGAATGCTGTGAAATATCTGAGGCTACTAGAAAGGGGGCCTTTCCGATTGAGGATGCAATATTCCATGGCCAACCAAATTAAAGAATCCAACTTGGAATAGTTGGTTCAACTCTTGTGGGTTAGCATCAAAATGAATTGAAAATATTATCCTCCGATGACCTCGATTCCAATTTCACCTACCTCTTTTATTTCTGCCATGACTTCCTCTACTGAAAAAACTCATCCTCTAGAAAATTTTTATCAGTTCTCAATTTCTTAGTAACACATACATGAAACTTTGTTTACATAAATCAAAAGTTGGCTCTAGGATTTACCACAAGACACATGCAATCCATCCATAAGAATACCATTTATTAATTGCCATGTGAACAGGGAATTGATAGGGTAAATGGGAGTATGGAGGGGTTGTAATTAGCGAAAAATGATATCATGGACGAGAGGTAATATATGAATATTGTTCAAACAATTAATAAAACAGTCAACTGTGTATTAAAACAATCCATAACATCAGTCTTCAAATCTTTCCATATCAACTTCCTTTAATTTCCACATAGACTCCTCTTCGAAATAAATATCATCGAACATGGAATTGATAAGTGAAACTGGGATTGTGAAGGGATTGTAATTAGCGAAAATAGGTAGAATGGGGGGGAAATAATACAGATACTTTTCAAGTGATATATCAAACGTACCATCTCTGATGGAAATTTGCAATCAAACATCCCACTGTTCAAATATTTAAAACTTAAACCATACTCTGTTTCCAAAACAACAACCAAAAACTGTTGTTTACTTCATAAAAATGTTCACTTGCCTTAGAAATTGTATTACACAATTACCAATTTAATATGCCCAATTGTTTTTAAATAATCATAATAACAATATTGTTTGTATATAACAGAGTTAAAAATAACAACATCATAATCACCATAGGAAATACAACCATAGTCTTGGATTGGACAGACCACAACCATAATATCAACCTCAACAAAATTCTTAAAACCCACAGGGTCCCATGAAGTGCCCCAAAACAAATCTTTGTATGTAACCATAATCCAATCGAAGCACAATTTACCAAACCCCCTCATCATATTTCATTCTGGTTTGTTTACTTATTCGAGCATCATACAATTATACACAAGTGCTTTTCATTATTACAATAGATCACAACTAGTATAACAATAATTCGAAACATTGTTATCGACTTCATGAACTTTATATAAACAGTTTGTAACTTTCACATAAACAGATCATAGCATAACAAGTGACCAATTAAAACTTGTTCCCAAACCAAAATAGCACAAACAATGCTTCCATCAAAATCCGGGTAAGCAATTCTCTCATATTTTCATAGGGTTCACCACGCAACAGTGACAGTGAGGGCATAAGAAGGAGGGATAACAACTGAGGGTTTGGCCAGGAAAAGGCATGGAAGGTTTAGTCCTTCATGATATTTCACTTAAACATTCACAGAGTAGTGACCAAGGTGTGGGCACATTAACCACAAAACAATAACTCAAAATTTCGATGGGGTGTACAAATAACTCAAAGACATGAAGCGGTGAGGAGTCACGAATAGGGGAAAACCCAAAACAATGAACCAAAGGTAGGGCAGGCCCAGGGTTCCAAACTTAATTATTTTCCATAACAAATAAATGCAAACAGTGATATACAGTAAAATACACCACACCATTCTTTCAACACCATGGCTCAAATACAACCACCACAGGAAAGCAAAACCTTGCAAATAACCAATACACAATCCAAAATATTTCATAAAAGATTTCGAAATACACAAGTCGTGACCAAACAAGAGCCAACTATTGATTTAAAGTGTAGAGTGAATTCTCATGGATGGGAAAGCAAGAAAACTCCATACACGTGAAAATTATTTCTTAGGGAGAAATGACCAGGTTGTATACCTCCTCCATGACCGAGCAAAGCGGAGGAGCAAAAAATATTAGAGAAAAATGAAATAATGACTAGGGTGGTAGGCTTGAGGTGAGTTTGAGTGATGTGCATTTACTACATGTCTCTTCTTCCTTCATATTTTCATTAATGGGTTAGTACGAGCCAATCCCACTAGCCATCCCACCACACCATTAATATTTAAAACCATCAATACAAACCAAATATTCCAAATTTTTCCATGTTATAATTTTCAAAGTGCACGATATTCCAATTTCCAAAGTGCACCACCCCTTGCCACTATCCATATTTCTCATATGACAACTTGCTAGGAACACAACCAATTTGCAATTTAAACCAATGTGCATAACAATAGTATCAAGGGTCGAGGTGATCACCCAACTTTGCTATGAACAATATACAATATCAAAATTAAAACTGGAGTGTAATTCTTTCATCCAAAAGGCAACATAATCATATTTTGTGAGAGGTAATGAAGATCACATTATTTCTTGTTTTAATCATCATAATTCCTTATCACAAGCATTTTAACCATGATTTGAAGCGAATAAGTTATAGAAACTGTGTTGCAACCAATACATAGGCAAACAAAATATAAGTTCTGCTCCTCCAACATAGTTGCATAAGTCAAACAAGGGGTCCCACCTATAAGTATATTATTAATATAATTAAATAATAAAGCTTGGAAATAATTTGCGAGCATAGTATCCAACGTTTCACTTTTAAGCGTCAACACCCCAATGTCTAAGAAACCTTACAAAATGGGTACACGAAAACTAAAAGAGTTGTAGATACAACTTGTGGAACTATTGAAGAAGGGGTACATATGCCCAAGTGTGTCACCTTGGGGAGCCCCGGTTCTTGTTGTGAAAATAAAGAATGGAACCTTGAGGTTGTGTATTGATTTTGGAGAGCTTAATAATGTTACCATAAAGAATAAGTACCCTTTTCCAAGAATTGACGATTTGTTTGATCAGTTTAAAGGTGCAAGAATATTTTTGAAGACTGACTTGATATCTGCCTATCATCAAGTAAGGACAAAGGAATAAGACATCAACAAGAAAACTTTCAAAACAAGATATGGGCATTATGAATTCATGGTAGTGCCATTTGGGCTATCAAATACCCCAACAATTTTTATGTGCCTAATGAATGGAGTATTCAGGGAGTACCCAAACAAGTTTGTGATTTTGTTCTTAGATGATATCCTTGTCTATTCTAAATCAGAAGAATTACATGATCAACATTTAAGAATAGTGTTGCAAGTTTTAAGAGAGCATAAATTGTATTCTAAGCTAAGTAAGTGCATCTTTTACCAAAAGAATATTCACTACTTCGAGCATATAATTTCAGTAGCAGGGATAGAAGTTGATCGGACCTAAGAAGATAGAGGCCATTAGAGGATGGGCAGTGCCAAAGAATGTGACATATATCAGGTCATTCATGGGTCTGGTTGGTTATTACCAAAGATTCATAAAAGGGTTCTCAAGGATTGCAAGTCCAATCACTTCTTTGCAAAAGAAGGGAGTAAAATTCGAATGGACTTCCAAGTGTGAAGATAGTTTTCGATAGCTAAAGGAAATATTGACAAGTGAACCAATATTTAAGATTTCATATCCAAATGATTTTTTTTTTTGTATGTGTTGATGCATGCAAGGAAGGACTTGGTGGAGTCCTCAGTCAAAGGGACAATGTGGCATGTTATGAATCCATAAAATTAAAAGAGCATGAGAGAAATTATGCTACACATGACTTGGAGTTGGCATATATAGTACATGCATTAAAAATGTGGAGGCATTACCTTATGGGTAAGAAATTTGAGCTAAGAACAAACCATTATGGCCTGAAACATCTGTTTGTACAACCAACACTAAATGCCAAACAAACTAGATGGCTGGAATTTCTGAGTGAATATGACTTTGAAATTAAGAATATAAAGGGAAAGGAAAATCAAGTGGATGATGCACTCAGCGGGAGAGATCATGAACTGCATGTGGCATCCATCAGCATGTATAGAACATATTTGAAAGATCAAATTATTGCAGTAGTGAATTCAGATCAACAATATGTGAAAATAAGAGAAACATTACAACAAGGTAAATTTAAGCAAAAGTTAAATTCCTATGGGTTGAAAGAGGATGGAATCCTCATTTACAACGGAAAATTATATGCACTGAATTCCAATGAGATGAAAAATGAAGTTCTCAAGGAAATGCACAATGTGCCATACATCTAATACCCATGATATCAGAAGACCATTGTAGGAGTAAGAAGCCAATACTTTTGGTCGAGAATGAAGAAAGAAGTGGCTAATTACATAGCCATATGTCTAGAATGCCAAAGAGTGAATATGTAACATATAAACTCAACAAGTTTTCTACAACCATTTCCCATTCTGAAATGGAAGTGGGAAGTAGTCATAGTTGATTTTATTACTAAACTACCTAGAACAATGAAGCAACATGATTCCATCATGGTGGTGGCGGATAAATTGACTAATGCAACACATTTTATTCTAGTAAAGACTAGACATAAAGAAAAAAATATCGCAAAAATTTATATTAAGGAAGTTGTTAGGTTACATGGAGTACCTAAGAAAATAGTTTTAGATAGAGATCCAAAGTTTACTTCAAATTTTTGGAAAGGTTTGTTCAAAGGCTTTGGAACAAATTTGAATCTTAGTACTACATATCTTCCAGAGTTAGATGGGAAAACTGAAAGAACTAACAAGATAATTGAGGACATACTTAGAATGTAAGTGATGGATCAATCATCAAAGAAGGAAGATTATATTCATTTAGTTGAATTTGCCTACAATAATGGGTATCAAGAATTATTGAAGATGCATTTGTTTGAAGCATTGTATGGAAGAAAATGTAACACCCCGGTGAGTTGGGATAATCCAACATACATAGAGGTTGTTGGGCCAGGTTTGTTAAAATAAATGGAAGAGAAGATGGAAAAGAAAAAGACAAATTTAAAGGCAGCATAGGATAGGAAGAAAATTTATGCAGACAAAAACATAGTTTTCAGAGATTTTAAAGTGGGAGAACATGTGTTCTTAAAAGCAAAGTCAAAGATAAGTTTCATAAGATTAGGAAGTTTTCCTAAGTTGGCAGCAAGATATTGTGGACCTTTTGAAATATTAGAAAAGATAAGACCTGTTTCATATATGATAGCATTTTTTGCATCCATAAGAGTGCATAATTTATTTCATGTATCCTTATTAAAGAAGTATGTACCTAATCCTAACCACATAATTGATTGGAATGTGATACAGGTGGAGCACGAAGGAGATTTCCGGATGGAACCAGTATGCATCATGGACCGGAAAGTCAAGGTGCTTAGGAAAAAATCCATAGGGTTGGTAAAGGTTCAATGGACCTGCTATGGTCATAAAAATATTACATGAGAGCATGAAGAGAACATGCGGGAAGAGTACCCACAAAGTTTTGACAATTTTGAAGAAAATATGATGCAAGACTCCATTTTGAGAAGCTAGAGTTATGGAACCACATATCGTAGTTCTATCCAACTATGCTAGGGACCCTGATAAACAAATGTCTCACTCCTTGGGTTAGCCCTGATAAATGGATGGTACATCCCTTGGGTCAACCCTGATAAATGAATGGTGCATTCCTTGGGTCAGCAAGTTGAGAGGGATAGGAGAATGATTGTTGGAGTTGTTAAATTGCATCATTTTATTTCTAAGTGTTGTGATGTAATTTTGATATATACATGTATATCGACATAGAGTGCACCAAGGATGGCACACAATTGTAGGGGAGGGGGAATGTAACATCCCCATTATAATCCCCAGTTTAATTAATGCTTATTTCAATACAATATGTGGCTATGACCAAGCAATGTAATATGTGAATTGTATTTCAATGTTTTAATAATAAAAATGTGATTCCAACTGCTAAGGGGACATGGAAAATATATGGCGGTTGAATTAATCCATAAGAGGGGGAAGTGTCTAAGATAATGGAAAAGAGAGGTCAAAAGGGGGCATTACCCATGTATATCAATTCAACCCATTTTCCTAAACTTGCCAATTGTATATGAACCTTATGATGTCTAATTGAGAGTTCCCAAAGCCAAACATTGAATACATGTAAGAGGGTGGGTGTGAGTGATCACATCCTTATGATTGAGTGTTTCCAAAGCCAATAATTGAATGCATGTAAGAGGGTGGGTGTGAGTGGTCACATCCCAGAGTTATTGGGAACATGAGGGTTGAGTACAATCAACTTGGGGAAGAGTGTGAGTCAAGAAAGGCAAGCCACAAGAAAGGAATTTGTATGGGTTGTGACAACAATCAGAGAGGGGAAGACAGAGAGATCGAAGATGGTATGACCATGAAGGGTAAATTATGGAGCATAATTAGAGCATAGCTAGAGAAATTTGGAGTTGGAGAACTAAAGAGTCTAGTTTTCAGGCCAGAAGAGTGAACTCATGTGTGAGTTGCACTAAAACAACAAGTGTCTGTTGTTGGTTTGTTGATAGTTTTCCTAGCAGCAAGTTCCCTTGAGTTCCCAGCTGAGAGATTCCTAGTTACCTATGCCAGAGAGACCTTGAAAAATGAATGGGACATTCCTTGGGATATCCCTAATAAATGGATGGTACATCCCTTGGATTAACCATGATAAATGGATGGTACATCCCTTGGGTTACCCTGATAAATGGATGATACATCTCTTGGGTTATCCCTGATAAACGAATGGTGCATTCCTTATGTTGGGAAGGTCAATAGGAAGAGAGATGGTTGAAATATCGAGATAGTTGTAGGATAATATCAATTCGTTTATGAGATTTATGAGTTTCTAGTGGACTGTGAGAGACCATCCTCTTTTGTGGATTACTAGCCTCAACTCGGGGGTGACTAGTTGTTGATATTTGGAACAACCAGTCTATAGTTGGGTGGAACGTCCATCCCAAGTAGTTGGTTGCACAATTCTTGTTTAAATATAAGTGTTTCATCTTGTACTGATTTATTTACATGTGTTATTATTGTGCATGAACTCCGTGTGAATGATAATGACTTATATGTTGGTGTAAGGAATGATTTAGTTGTATTTAATGTTGATTATTAGAATTATTTAGATGCATATGTTTTATGGTTACATAATGTAGTAAATATGTTATAAATTGTAGTTGTAATCTATAGGAAATGGGCTAACAGTAAAGGAATTACTTTATTTTAGCAGAAGTTTCATTTTTATGTGTATTATGCACGTAATGTTGCTTAGTTGGAGGCTAAGTACATTACAAATATGGTATCTGATTTGATAATGAGAGATTTTTGTGTGACGTAGCCCATCTTGGGTGGTTGGGTACGTTACATAACATGTCCTCTGTTTCCAGGACCCATTCATTATGTATACTCCCTAGTAGTGTTAGGGGGGGGTGTTGGAGATATTACACACACCTAGGATTTTCCTTTCATTTTATTTTCCTAAGTTTATTTGGATATGTTGAGGGTCCCTTAGTTTGAGATATTCTCCCCTCACTTATAATATTCTCCCCTAGACAAGGGTTCCACATACCCTCTAGTCAATCTCCATTACCATTTAGTCAGACTAGTTGAGTGAAGTGTTGCATGTCAACCTTGGCTTTATCACCAAGTGTTGCATGCTAACATCGAGATCATCACCACTAATGCACACTTGCATTGGGATCATCACTAGTAAGGTGCATTCCACAAGTGTGAGTGATCTCCTCCTCATTTCACTTTGGTTTGGATAGTTAACTGAGACTGTGTGTCTAGTTAACTAGGATTAGGTGGAAATTTATTCCAGTGATTGCAAGTGTGTGTCACATCTCTCTAGAACACTCCTAATGCACATTAACTTGGCTACTATGGAAATTTAGTTGTGTCATACAAAATATATAACTTGTATTGTGTCATTCTCTTACTCAGATAATATAAATTCTTTCATTATTTTATCCATTTTTTCATTCTCTGTTCATCCACCTTTGCAAGTTGTGTATACTTCATCATTAGCTAGATCTTCTGTGCAGGTATCTCAGAAAATATACAATAGCTACACCATATTTCATTTTGATTCCATATTTTCCATATTCCATAGTAAGCTACAGAGCTAAGACATCTCCAATTGAGGATTTCCCATCCTACAATGATGAATACAATTTCCATTATAGTTGCTACGAATTTTAAATGGGATTTAGTAGCATGATACACGTATAGGACTAGGCCCTAGACAAGCCATACAAAAATTGAACATACACAACAAATTGTGAATACTACTCCGACTGATGTGGCTAACAATGATATTGCAATCATTGATCCAGGATCACATGCGTGGCAGACAAACCAATATTTAAATACATGATCTGCTACTGCCTGCGAGGAATTCTCTGAAGTGTTACCTTGATTTGCAAGAATTATGGGAAAACCATCACAGTTGGACCATCGCAGTTGTCAGAACAGAAATGCTCAAATCCCCTCTAGAAAACCATCGCAGTGGCAGTGAAATAGGTTCGATATCCTCAACCATCGCACTTGTATTGCCAGAAATGATCTTTTCCCTCTGAAAGACCATCACAGTTGTCAGAACAGAAACGCTTAAATCCCCTCGGTAAAAGCATTGCAGTTGAACCATCGCAGTTGTATGAACAAAAACGCTCAAATCTACTCGGTAAAAGCATCGCAGTTGGACCATCGTAGTTGTCTGCGCAGAAAAGCCAATTTCCCTTAACCAAAACCATCGCAGTTGTATGAACGCTCAAATCTCCTCTCCCGTTGGTCGAGCTTGCTTGCAGCTACTAACTCGAGTTTTTGAGAAATGATATTTTGGATACTTTTGTTGGATATTATTGCACAACTAAGGAGGAGGAGAAGCCATACTAATGATATTGATATTATCACACTCAAAACTATGAAATAATTTTGGGTAACCTCCTTGGAATGTGGCCAAAAATAGAAGTAATAGGTGATGATAGATAAGCCAGAATCAGGAAAATGATGATGTATGGTGAACAACTCAGAGAAAATGTGGAAGATCATAGTTTTTCCTAGATCCACTAATTTTCCCCATGAATATTCAAATTCGGTACGTGTCATTCCTGGCATCAAGTAGGCTACTATCACACATAAAATTACCCTTATGTTATGTATCATAAACAAGTTATTCTTAAATAACTCACCATACAATTCCTTTTGATCCTACAATATCTCTTTTATTAAAGTGCTCTCTGCATTCAACAAGTTCATAACCAAGATTATCAGAGCACTGAGGACTAGCACATGCCCAAGAACCCAATGGGATCACTTGTTTCTTGTGTTCACCATATCCAGTCCGAGAAGGATAATGAATACTAGCAATCCAAATAAAATTTCACATAACTCCAAAAAATAATCCAAAGTGAATGGGGGCTCCATACCATGAACTTTCATGATGCAAACAAACACAACGGTTGATGAGATGAAGATGGAGGAGGAGAGGAGATGGCTTCAACACATCAAATACATCAACAACACTGTGTGTTAAACTCCATATATGTGTGTGTGTGTGTGTTTTGTCGATTCCAAACAAAAGAGATGGAATAACTTCTTCCATGCCCAACTTTATTTGTTACATTAGGATTTATTTATTTGATTAATGTAGGGGTTTTTGTGCCACTTAAGTGGTTCTTAAATTACGATGAAAATTTTATGCTTGGTGTCTCTTATTTCATAAACTAGATATTCTCATATATCAATTTAATATTGGCTTGGTCGTGAATTTGGAATTAAATTATATTATTATAATAAATAATATCCCATCAAGTTAACATCCTATGTGTAAGGGTCTTCCATGACACCCAACGAGCGTGCATGCTTCTTGGGAAGATTTGACAATGGAGGAATGAAGAGCATAAGGGAGCGATTGATTGGGACAAATGAAGATGTTTGGGAATGGGAAGAAGCACCTTGGAGAATGATGGAGACATGAGCGCCCAAGGGGGCAAACACTCCTCGTTCCTTTCAATAGACGACATAGACTTTGGTTGTGTTTGGGAAAGGGTAGGATGACTTGGAAGAATGCCCAAGTTGTGGACCTATCTTCCCTTGGCAACATGGGTGCGTTGGAGAGGTGGAATGACTCCTTCAACACATCCATGGAGATTCACGATGATTGACAAAACGAAGAACACATAAATGAATATTTGATGCAAGCACAGGCTAGATGGGCACCCTGGGTCCATGGAAGGGTGCAACGAATGGTTGAGGTGAAAATTCTCGAAGGGGCATGAAGAGATAAAGGGACACAATTTTGCAAAAGTAACCCTTGGTGCCCATATAAGAGAAAGAGCACATAACAAAGGAGAGCATAAGTCATTTTTTGCAAGACATTTGGAGAACAAGTCTGAGGAAAATCCAAAGGAAACAAACTGAGGAAATTTTCCAAGATGAAGGACAAGTAGCTAAGGGTTGGATTCTTTGGAGGTTTTGGGGAAGGTTGGAAAAATGCAAGTATGTGGTGTCATGTGTGAAAAAAATAACCAAAATATGAGTTATCTTGTTGAAATCCCATGGAAATAAAATTACGACAAGGATGCAGTCGTGGGAAAATCTTAAGTGCATCGCAAAAGGTTGTGAACATGGTTACAACATAGCATCTTGTAGGAGACGAATCTATTCTTCAGTGACTTAGTGAGGTGAGGCAAGTCGTTTGACTTTTCCTTTTTGTAAATCAAGCCAAAAGTGCTCTTTGTAACTGTTTCGAAATAAGAAAGACTTAGCTGGGTGTTAGGCATGGTTCGTTCTTCCCGAACTATATTTATGTGTTGTCTTCATTATTGTTTTGTAGTTATTCTCTTGGAATGATATGTTCATGCATGAATGCTTAAATAAGACCAAGTGATTTGGATTATTTTCGAAATGAAATGAAAGCAAAGATATTACAATGAAATACACATAAAAATTGCCAAAAACAAAGAAATACAACAATACATTATTTCTATTAATGAAATTAATGTATAGAGACTGTAAAAATACAGAGTGCAAGACTCGCTAGAATGGTGGAAACTTTATCTCTGAGAAGATATGTGATGGCTATGCTCATTTTCCAGAAGATGGTTATAATGAGACTCTGAAAGAATTTTCATGATAAACATGAATTGCAAAACACTATAAATCCAAAAACCTAACCCTAGGAGATGAAGCGCCAAAATTCATGTGGGCCTCGTTGGGGTAAGTTAGTACATTAACTTCTCAGGGTCATAAATGTTGCATACGATCTCTATTTTAGGCGTGTGATAGCCCATTGGAAAGGTATTTTCTAGAACTACACATTATGCCATTAAACTCCGACTCTGTCTATGGTTTGACTATGGAAAAACAAGAAAACATTGTTTAGAGCCCCAAAATGGCCCTAGAAGTACAAAAATATGTACTGACATGAAAACTTCCAAAATAATCCAGTTTGAATAGGTGGGAAGTCACCAATATCCACAAGGATGTTGTGTAGGTATTCAGGACAGCCCCGTAAGTGCATAACCCACAATTACAAATAAATGTCACCATTACAGAGAAATGTGTTGAACTGAAAAGTGTCAAGATGAGCCAGTTGGAATTTGGAACAGGTGGGTGCCCACCAATATCCACTTGGATCAATCCTCCCCTCTTAGGAATAAATGGTCTCCATTGCGTTGAGTTCCCTAGGAAGAAGGGAAATCATTTTCTGAATCTGAATCTTGGTGAGTTGTGTGCCTTGTTGGAGATGTTGCGTTGCTTGGTCTGTGGAAAGCTGTCACAAACCTGTTGTTGGCGGGGTTGAATCTATTACACCAACCTGTTGTCTTTGGGATTTATGGGGTATTGTGTAGGCACTATTATAGGTGAAGAAACATTATCTTCTTTCTCTTCTGCAATTTCCTTCTGCTGGATAGAAGGTGTTGAGGCTGTAGTGGTTGTAGTGGCCTTTTGTGCATCCTTTGAACAGATTGTGAAGAGGATCAATTTTTCATTATGAGAGATTACCTTGCGACACTATTTTGGTGGAAAAATAGTTAGAACTATGTCTGGTATCCTGTAGAGATGACCCCCCAGAGTAATAATGACACTACGGGGTTGAGAATCATAAACATCATGACATTTTTGCATATATGGTTGGCACAAAACAACATCACAAACATAAATAGGGGAAACATAACACACTACCTCATCCTTGAATGGATGGATGCATAGGACATGAGGCACTCTTGGCTGACATAGATATCTCACCCCTAGTGAAGCCACCCAATGTTGTATGGTTGCCGGTGTGGTGTTGCCGAAAACCCCAATTGTTTGATGACCTTAGTTGATATGAGGTTCTTCTGGCTTCCTCTATCAACAATGAAATGCAATGGGGTCCCCTTCACTCAAATTTTTGAATGGAAGAGGTGCTCCCCCTCTTTAGGATCTACTGGTTCTTTTGGTTGAATTGTTTCGATCGCGACAGTAGCAGTGGGGTCTGCGTTGATGATCTGTCTATTTTAAATATTTTCTGGATCATATTCTGAATCAAGGTTCAGCTCCTTCTCTTTGACCTCGACCACCAATGAATGTTTCAAGCGACATTCATCAATGTTGTGCCAAGGGATTTTGTGGAAGTCGCACCACTTCCCAGTGTCATTCTACGTCTTTCCTTTACCCTTCTTTTCCTATGTCTTGGATTGGTTGTTTGGAGGCTGTTGGTGATGGTCGTCTTTACCATGCTTTTGTTGTTGTGTATTTTCATACCCGAACTCCCATTTTTTCTGGTGCCTAAATTTATGCTCAATTTTGACAGCATATCGATAGGCAACTCCCAATGATGAGATGTTTAGGAAATCCATTTCGGTTTGGATGTACCTATGCAAAGCCCCATGGTATTTCATAACCAAATGCAACTCAGAGTCTTTGATACCCAGCTTGGTTTGCAAGGCATGTAAATCATTTGTGAACTTTGACACTGTTTATCTCTTCTCTTGCCACAGTGTGGTCCATCTCATGTACTAGTCTTCATAGTTATCAACAGGGTAGTATTGCTCCTTGACTACATCCACAAAAAAATCCCAAGTGGGCTCAGCCCCATATATTCTAGATTCCTTTGTGGAAATTTTCTCCCAGTAAGTTTCCCACCAATGTTTGACATGGGGGAGATCCTTGAGGAGTGCGAAGGTGATCTTTTCGTTGTCGAAAAAATTGTGAACAGAGAAATAACCTTCTAGTATATTTAACCATTTTTCTAAGGCATCTGCATCTATCTAACCTTCAAATGCGAGAATATAAAAATTAACTTGTACGTTGAAGGGAGAGTTTCCTCCAAAGTGGCCGCTTGATGAAGATGTGCATGTTGATACTGGCAGGCATTGAAGGATGTGGGAAAAAATCTCCATCATTTCATCCCTATCTCGCGTGATAGCTTTCTCAAGCAACATGTTAATAGAATCTTCTTCACTGCCATTTTTCTTTTCTACCACCATAGAGGGTTTCTTGGGCATGCGAGAGAGATTTTCCTCAAGAGAGAAAATCTTGAGACCCAAATTTGTATACTCGGACCTCGTAAGGGACATGCACTAAAAAATGATCAAGAGTATCCTGCTCTGATACCACTGATCTAGATTATTTTTGGAACAAAATGAAAGAAAATATATTACAATGAAATACACATAAAAATTGCCAGAAAAAGAGAAATACAACAATACATGATTTCTATTAATAAAATAAATGTACAGAGACTATAAAAATACAAAGTGCAAGACTCGCTAGAATGGTGGCAGCTTTATCTCTCAGAAGAGATGTGACGACTATCCTCATTCACTAGAAGATGATTACATTGAGGCTCTAAAGGCCTTTTTATGATAAACATGAATTCCAAAACCATAAACATCCAAAAACCTAACTCTAGGAGATGATGCACCAAAATTCATGTGGGCCCCGTTGGGGTAAGTTAGTACATTAACTTCCCGGGGTCGTAACATTTGCATACAATCTCCATTTTAGAGCCCCAAAACAGCCCTGGAAGTGCATAAATATGTACTAACATGAAAAATTCCAAAATGAGCCAGTTCAAATAGGTGGGCGACCACCAATATCCACCGGGATGCTGTGTAAGGATTTAGGACAACCACGTAAGTGTAGAATCCACAATTACAAAGAAATGTCCCCATTACAGAGAGCTGTGTTGAATTGAAAAATGTCAGGATGAGCCAGTTGGAATTTGGAACAGATGTGTGGCCACCAATATCCACCCGGATCACTAAGTGTTAGGCATGTTAACAATTTGTACAAGTAAGAGAGAGTTGCATTAGAGTAGTAATATGAATCACTAGTAGCCTAGAACAAAGTATGGGTATGTTCTAGGTGAAGAGGCATAGTCCAGATGAAATATTCTTGGTTTGTGTTGACATGCGTAATTGACATGTCGTCAGCTAGAAGGTCAAATCTAGACCAGGGTTTTCTAAATAACCCAAGTCGTTTGGAACGAAATGACCTGACGGGTTTAATGGCTCCGTTGGCCAACTAAAGTCCTAAAAAATAATAAAAGAAATGAAACTAATCTATAAAGCTACGATACTATGAATATAAATTTAATAATTTACAAGTGTCAAAATAGAAACATGAATATGTGCATATGATTATAAACAATATATATACATTTTACAAGATTTACTGGATATCTTGCGAAATGGATGTTTTTGAAAGTGTTTATAAAAGAGATAAAGAAAGCACATACATTTTTTTGTTTTCCATTGAGTATTTAAAAGTCTAAAACTAATGAATGCTAAACAAATATAATTGAAATAAGAATAGACAAACAGTCAAAGATCATTCAGGTTGTTCTTATTTCATTAATAAATAACTTAACTAAATAACAAGTATACTAACCCGTAACTAATTGACTAAACTGAATTTATCTCCCTGTGCAATTCAAGCTCCTAATTGTCCTACGTATGAGGGAAACTTGTAACATAATAGAGCTAATGTTCCCAGAACAAACTCAAAGATGCATTGGAGCAAGAATATAACAACATAATGATAAATATACAGATTTGGTGATCTTATACTAATGAACACTTATAAACAGAGGAAACTCAATACAAAGCATTCATGTAATCCATAATTCAATATCTAGTATAAATCGACAATAATTAAATGGCAGATTGATCACACATGTAATAAGGAACAACAAATTACAGACATAATTAAAGTACTTAATAATATGAAATACCATACGATAACCAGACTAAAGTCGCATCAAACATAATAACATTTCATAAGATGGAGGGAAAAAACATAATGAGGTAAGTGTCACAAAGGTCTAAATCCAAATGATGAACAACTTCTCCATATCAGTTTTTGAAATCATATGTCCATAATGCATCCTAGTCAAATATGTCCTCACTACTAAGAGTGATCAATATTTAAACTAGCTTAGGATTCAGATACTCTTATCTTGCAAGATAGAGAGCAATCCCCCAAAAATAGATAGTATTACAAAAATAGTGGAACTAGAAACCACTCCTATATGAGATGGTTTGTAAAAATAATAACAAAGTTTTTTCAACATAAAAGAAAGAAACTACTGATTAATAGAACATATGATCCAAGATGTCTTCTCCATGTAATCAACATCATAATCATCAATTTCCTGTAGATAGAAAAACAAATTTGATATTCATAAAATAATGCTAACAAATATTCAAAAACAAACTAGCTACAGAATCATAGATTCTGTAGCTAGTCTTATTATTAACAAAGGAAATCAAAATTAAATCTTCCTATTTTGATTTTTCATAACATAATGAAAATAAAATCAAACAAAATCATTTTTACCATTATAAATTAGCAAATGAAGGATCAAACAGTTCCAAATTTATGATGGCTTTGAAGTTGGTTGTATTTTTTATAATTATATTACTAGATCTCTTGGGTCTTTTATTTTCTCTCTTTGTACATACTTTCAACTCTTGGTTTCCTTGTTCAAGTAAAGCATTGCAATCTGCCAAACATTTTACTTGTGCCTGCAACAATGGAATGTCCCTGTAATAACATTCTATCCAATCTAAGAAAGTGTCACAATGCACTAGTGCTATAGCAAACCGATGTGGAATGTATTCATCAACACGTTTCTTGTGTTTCCCTATGGCTAGTTTCAAGTCATGGATAATGCCAGCAAAACATTCTTTTCCTTTGAGACATAGAGGTAATTTAGAGACAAAGTTATACTGTTCATCTTGACCAGTAATTCCGTTCCCAAGACATTGGTTGTCAGGATATTCCTGAGCAAGGAAATCATTTATCTCTTGATCTGAATAGTGATCATTGACCTCGATCGTAGAGATCGATCTCAAATTATCCTTTTTTCGATTCCTTAAACTTCTAGATATTAATCGAATAGACCTCTTATTCATGAAATTCAAATCTAAGCTTTGATTTTTCTTACCTTTAGGAAGTTTCCTTATAGTTGGTTTATCATTATGATTTTGATTAGGTTCATTTGCACACAGAGGAGACTTTTCCTTTTAATTCGTATACTACCTGTTCCAATGATTTCTTGGACGAGAACATACATCTTGATTTCTTAACCATGGGGGTTTTCAAATAAATTGACATAGATTCATTAATTTCATAAACATCAAGTGGATTAAAACCCTGACTTTTGGTCACGGGACTATCAAAACTGGGATTTACATATAAAGGCGGGTTCACTGTATCATTGGTCTGGGCAAAACCATTTTGGCTCAGAAAACTCTCCCAATTGTCCCTGATTTGTGATAAGTGTGATAGCAGTAGGATACTAATGAGCCCATGATGAAAAAGACTCGACAAAGTGTTCATGCTCTGTCGCTTATAGCATTTTGACATTTTATATGGGCTCATTAAGGAGTAGAACGACATGTTCAACTCAAACCCTATAAATAACATGAGCAATCAGATATGGTATAGAAAGACCAAACCATACCGACCTTCGCATGTTATAAATTGCTTCAAAATCAAAATAAGGCAGTGCCATCTAGTTTTTAGGAGGTTATTAGGAATACCTTTAGGGCAACAGGTATACTCGTGAGAGACCATGAATAGGTTCCATGGAACATCTCCATTTTGGCATTTTTAAACCACTTTTCACTTGACTGCGGGAGTCCTATTGCTTGCATGACAAAGTCTTTTGTGACCTCCAATTTCATATCCCTGACCTTGGCCCTAAACCCACCAAATGTATGTGCAAAGGCCTGTGCAACCACAAGGTTGTAACCATCGAACTTCCTGAGGAAGATATCCCAACCATGAGCCTTCAAATCATTGATGGCATCATCATGGAAAAGAAGAGCTTGATAGTCATTTAGTTCGATTCGATCCATAGGGGACATGTCCACCGTGAAAAGGACATAAAATATATCACGGGGGGGAGACTTAGGCTTCGAATAAACAAGTAGCAAAGAGAGGTCTGTGAAAACTAAAATGGCCTGAAAACTACGAAGTTTGGAGACTATCATAGCTTGATAAAATGAGTCTGTGAAAACGAAAAACCAGAGGGCGCACAGAACTATGAACCATTACCCATAATTAATATCAAACCCTCCACCAATATCAAAAGCCAATCGAATAATGAATGGTTTCATTAATGCACAGGACAATAGGGTGAGGTAAAGTCATGGGTACATCAGACCTGTACCAAGCGACATGATTGTTGATATGACTGTTGGGAGCATAAAACCCATATAGAATGTTAATCCAATGTTTTCGCATTCATACATTTCACAAATTAAAACCAATGATAAACCATAGAACCAATTAAGTCATGAATAATATGATACCCATAATACATAAAAATTGTGATAGTGAATTAATCAATGATTTTATAAAACTTGAAGCTTAGCAACGTATGGATGCCTTCAAAGTGAAATTTCTTAGGTAGAAACTATAACTACAAAATCATTACCCAACCCAAGTTTTATATTTAAATTCATTCTTACAGTCATGAATTTTAAAACAAACGAAAATTAAAAAAAAAAAACTCATAAGATAAGTTTATCCCAATTATCGCCTCGAAGTGTAAAAACATAAGCATTTATAAATGTAAGGAGGTGGTAGCTACAGTAAGATATAATATCTTTGTGGTGATTTTAATTGTGATAAAAATTGACAGAATTGTTGGTTGCCAACAATGGCGACATACTGGGCGAAGCAATTATCTCTATGTCACCAAAAAAATTATGTCAAGGGCTCATATGAAATATTTTTTTTGAAATAGTTAACAATAGATCAAGCATTCCAATCATAACTCAGAAAATAATGCAGTTTAGCATTGGATGTATTTCTGTTTGAAAAATGTAGTCTGATATCTTATTTAGATTACAGGTGTAGCAAAGTTTATACAAATAACTTCGATACTGTTGACAGAGCCACTGTTGCCAGTAGGCGTCTATAGCCTCGGCAAGGATGCCATTTAACCCACTCTAGTACCTCTATCCTGTCCAAGAGTCATCCATTCATGATAAAAACATCTTTATGCTTGATCATATCAAAAGACATACCCGAGAATCTTCTTAAACCCAACATTGCTTCGCTTCCAGCGGGCCTGCTCAATACCCCGACGAAGTTTCCTTGGTATCATCATGAGTGAATTTACCCACTTCCAGCAGACCTGTTTAGTGTCTCGACGGGTTTGCAAACACTTCCCACACATTACAGTGCTTCCAAATCTCTAGAATTTTTTTATAAATTTGCAGAAACTTCATGATATTCAAGAGAGCGAGGTGATACTGGAAATCTCATAGTTTGGAATGAAAATTCTGATCATTTGCAAATTAATTTTTTGTTTTGATGACCTTCATCACGATTTGGACACTTAGATTACTGTTAAGAAACCATGTCGAGGATGGGAAGGTACAATTGAGTTTTTTTCCTTAAAATAGGGACAACGTTAGAAGTTTGTTAAGGATAATCGCATATTCCCATGTTTTTAATGAGAAACCAGGAACACTGTTTGAACATAAACTTCCTTCTGCTGATCTAAGTTTTAACACTTACTGCTTAGATGCTTGAAAAGTTATCAACTGCTACTACAAAACAAGATTTATGATTCCCTTCAAAAAATTAAATGGTGATTCAGACATAATGATTCAGAAAACAAATCAAAATCAATCAAAATGAACAGAACCAAAATCAAGAATAGAAAAGAAAATAAAAAATATTTACAAGAGGGTGGATCAGAAATCATCAGGTGAAATACCTCTTGAGAGATTAGACATTCACCGGGAAAGTGTCTGGCTGTCCCTCCAAATTATGCAGACGAAACAAGCTAGTACCCAATTTTTCAGAAATTACAAATGGTCCCAGCCACAGGTTTTGGAACTTGGTATGTTCCCCCTTACCCTCATGGGCTTTGTCCCACTTGAGAACCAAATCTCCAACATCAAAATTCCTATCAGAAGATGAATTTGAATCAAACCATATTTTTACAATTTGTTGGTGCTGATCCAATTTATGTTTTGCTTGTGTGCTCACCTCCTCTAGTTTTAACAAGGCATTTATTCGGTTTTCTAGGGGAGGGAACTCTTCTTGAAATTTCCGCGATAGTTGCAGAGAAGGAAGTAAGACATGCAGAGGGATAATGTCTTCTCTTCTGTAGATGAGAAAAAAAGGGGAATTACAAACAGAATCTTTCGCAGTTACCCTATCAGCCTAAAGTGCATTATACACTGCATTATGCCAATTCTTATGGTCTTTAGAAACTGTCATTTTGATAATCTTGATTAAATTCTTATTTGTCGATTCTACTAGGCCATTCTCTTGAGGGAAGTAGCTTAAAAAATATTTCAGTTTAATCCCTTTTTCCAAAGAAAAAATGTTCATATCAAGGGACTAAAATTAAGAGGCGTTATCGAAAACCAGACATTCGGAAATTCTGAATCGAGTAATGATGTGGGAGTTCAGAAAAGATACTACCTGATTGGTGTTGATCACTTTTAAAGGTATAGCTTTAGACCATCTTGTGAAGTAGTCTGTTGTTGTAAGGATGTACTTGTGTTATTGCGAAGAAGGGGGGTGGATTGGACCTATGATGTCTAGACCGCATTGTTGAAAAGGTGTGTCTACAATAACAAGTTGCAAAGGAAAAGCTTCCTTTTCACCCGGCCTGCAGCCTTTTGGCAGATTACATAGTTGCGGGACATCATATGGGCATCTTAAAACAAGGAAGGCCAATAGTACCCAACCCTTATCACTTTTTGGGCAGTGGTATCTCCACCAAAGTGACCACCGACTTCACCTGCATGAATTTCGGCCAACACTCTTTCAGACTCCTCATTTTCTAAACAACGCAGGAAAACACCATCAAAGTTCTTTTGAAATGAAATATCATTGATTAACTGGAAGGATGCAGATTTAAGCCTAAGTGCTCTTCTATTTTTGGGATCAAGATTGTGGGGAGCAGATCCATGCATGAAATAGAATCTAATGTTCTCATACCAAGAATTGGGTGTAGCTTGTGCATAGCTGATCTTTTTTTGGTCATGTTGATTTATAGTTGATGTATTTATTTGACATTCTTATTCCTCAACCTAATCAACCACTAGTTTACACAGGCCTTGACCTCTAACAATTTGTGCATGAGTTATTTCAAGGTCACATTCCTGTAGTGATGTCATCCAATTTGCCCTTTTCTCACCCAACTCTTTTTTTACCAACAAGTTTCTCACAATAGGGTAAGGAACAACAACTTTGGTTTTGGATTTCAACAGGTAAGACCAAAAGTGTTTCACTGATTTGAAAACATCATATGCCTGTTGATCTACTGCTGGGTAATTAAGTGTTTCCCCTTTAAAATATGATCTCATGAAGGCAATGGGTATCTCATTGCTTTCAACATTTTTTTGTGTAAGTACAACAACATAAGATCAGTCAGATGCAAAAGTGTAAAGAGTGAAATCCTGAGAAAAATCAGGACTCGTCAAAGAAGGGGCTTCTATTATCACTTTTCTAATTGAATAAAAAGCCTGAATTTCTTGAGGTCCCCATCGATACAAAACATCCTTTTTATTTAAATGTTGTAATGGTCTAACCATTTCCAATAAACTCGGGACAAATCTTCTGACAAAATTAATCTTACCCAACAAGGATTGCATGGTGTTTTTGGAAGATGGAGGAGGAGTTTAGCAATGGCTTGGTTTATTTCGGTATCAATAATCATTCCGTCTTTAGATACTATGAACCCAAGAAGTTTTCCTTGCTCTACTACAAAGACCGATTTCTTAGGGTTGAGAGATATGCCGAACTTACGACATCGTTCCAAGATAGCCCTAAGGTGAGACAAATGGTCTTTCTTGTTTTTAGAAAAGATGGTGACATCATCAAGATAGACCAAAAATGACTGGTTAATGAGGCCACATAAAGTAATATCCATTGCTGGAAAGTAGCACCAACGTTTATCATTCCAAAAGGCATTTTCTTGTAGGCGTAAGTGCCCCATAGGGTACAAAAGGTGGTTTTAATCTGGTCTGAAGGAGACATGAGGACATGGTTGTATCTCGAAAAGACATCTAACATAGATAGTCTTTCAGAACCAGACACCTGTTGAAGAATATGTTCCATTGGAGGAACATGGTAGTTGTCTTTTTCAGACTCTCGATTTAGGTTACAGAAATTGACACAGAGTAAAATTTCACCACTTTTTTTCCTTACAGGGACTGAATTAGACACCCATTGAGTGTGCCTAGCCAAGAAAATTATCTGTGCAATTAGTAATTTGTTTAGTTCCTTTTTAACAGTAGATTCCAACTTAGGATGCATTTTCCTCAATTTCTGTTGAAAAGGCTGAGTCTGGGGTTTCATAGGGATTACATGTTGTATGGTGTTTGGATCGGAAGTTTTCAAGTCATCGTACATTCAGGAAAATACATCCTTAAATTATTTAAATAATTTTATAAAAGAGGATCTTTCTTTCTCGGAACATCCCTTTCCTAGATTAATATTTTGAGGATTATCTCTTGTTCTTAAGTTAACAGTTTCATAGATCAAAGAGGAACTATTAGTTTTATAGTTGAATACCCCTCTAAACTTGTCATGCAAGTCATAAAATTTCTCTAATCTCACAACAAATCTGAGGATAGAGTTTACCAACTCAGATGTCGATTCAGGAGATCAAGGATTAGATATTACCGTGAAGTTTTGGAGATTCTCGTCATGAGTGCCTTCATCAATGACTGCATCCTGAAATATGTCTTCCATATGCAGAAAGTTGATGATCTATTGGTCATCATCGAATACTCTCCAATTCGTGATGTTGTCCAGAATCGACGGCCTGAACAACAATTCGATCAAAAAAGAATTAGGGGAAAGACCTTCAACGGGCAATAATTTCGAGGCAACATTGGCCAGTAAATCAGCTTCTGAATTACTCATCCTAGGAATGGAATGTATATTAAATGCTAGAAATTTGTGCATCAAACTCCATACCTCAGTTTGGTAACTCTTCAGATGTGGTGACAAGCAATGTATTGTGTTTCTTACCTATTTGACTACGATTTCTGAATCACCAAATACTACTAAATTTTGTATGTCCATTTCCAATGCTTTACAAAGTCCTTGAAGAAGTGATTCATATTTGGCAGTGTTGTTAGTACATTCAAAATCTAATCGACAAGCAATAAAATTTTTATTACCTATACGATCGATGAGTGCACAACCAACACTTGCTCCTTCTTTCGATTTGGATCCATCAAAATATAGGGACCAAATTTGTGGGTCATAAGTAGTACTTGGCATATTCGACAAAGATGGTGTCTACGTATAGGTTGTAACTTCATACTATTGTCCTAGATCAGTGATCGAAGAGATTTCGATCATGAAATTACCAAAGAAGGTGGGCATTCCCTGTGTTTCAAATGAATTTGTGGATGTAACGAAAGGATCATTTGGATTGTTCAGGTTTTTCACGGTATGCTTAAGATAACATTGACTATTTATCCTGATTTTATTGGGCTGTCCATTTCAGGCAGCCACAAGCTAGACTAGTCTGTAGAAAAATAACCGTGTAATTGTTCTGACCAGTCTCTGCTTAAAAATAAACCATAAAATCCAGTAATATCAACAATGATTATATCAATTACTTGATGAAATTTAGGATTGGATGATAGTCTAATCAACACATTCTTAAGCTCATCGATTACTTTAACATTCATTCGATCTAGCTGAATGATTTTAAGATCAAAAGGTTTTACTTCTGCATTAATTTTCTGACATACAAGTAGAGGCATCACATTTGATGATGCATCAGAGTCAAACATACAATTATGTGCATTCCTATTAAAAATCTCAAAAGTCAATAAAAAAGGAGGGACATTTTTTCGTGTGGAAACAACAGAATTCTGTTGATTTTTTAATGCTATCCCTGAAACAGTTTTATCTACATTTGCTATAGTGTTTTCTGCTAAGTCTCTTTTGTCTTAAGGTTCATATGTATTTTTAGTTGGGACATTCTTAGCTACGTTTAAATCGATTTCTGCTATTTTTTGCTACTGAGATTGTTCTTTTTATTGTTTTCAGTGATGCTTTGAAGCATTTTCTGCAAAATAAGAGGAAATTTCAGTAGTTCAAAAACATAAATATTAGCCCTCAATTTTTCTAGATCTTCAATTAAATCATACTCTAAAACTGGGGCTGCTAGGATTTGTTTAATTTCAGTTTGCTTTGACTATTTTGGAAACACATTTCTACTTACTTCGGGAGGGGGTTTGTTCTGCGTTTTGGTTCTTATGTTGTAGGGGTGGACAATTTCAAAATTTGCTTGGAAGATACTGTCCGACAAGTGACCAAAAGTAGGAAGAGATGAGTCCTCCTCTTCTGTTACTTATTCCTCAACTGTATCATCAAAATTTTCAGGAGGAACATAGCCAGAATTGTCATGTGCTTCTAAAATCATTTGCAAAGCATATTGTAAACTTTCGAAATTTAGACCTTTTGTGGTCAGGTTTTGTCGGTTTGGAGGAAAAGGATTTCTAAAAGGATGTTTGAAACTTCCTTTTCTTGTGGATGCCTCCCCGACTGATCTTTTCAAGTCAATGACCTGATTGGACAGTTTATGGAAAGATTTTTGCAAGCTCTCCATGTCTAAAGTTTCTTGATTTTTTTGTTTGAGGAGGCCTAGTAAGAATTTCAATTTTCTAAAGCCAAATGATGAACAACTTCTCCATATCAGTTTTCAAAATCATATGTCCATAATGTATCCCAGTCAAATATGTCCTCACTACTAAGAGTGACCAATATTTAAACTAGCTTAGGATTCACATACTCTTATCTTGCAAGATAGAGTGTAATCCCCAAAAAATAGATAGTATTACAAAACTAGTGAAACTAGAAACCACCCCTGTATGAGTTGGTTTGTAAAAATAATAACAACGTTTTTTCAACATAAAAGAAAGAAACTACTGATTAATAGAACATATGATCCAATATGTCTTTTCCATGTAATCAACATCATAATCATAAATTTCTTGTAGATAGAAAACAAATTTGATATTCAGAAAATAATGCTAACTAATATTCAGAAACAAACTGGCTACAGAATCATAGATTTTGTAGCTAGTCTTATTATTAACAAAGGAAATCAAAATTAAGTCTTCCTATTTTGATTTTTCATAATAGAATGAAAATAAAATCAAACAAAATCATTTTTACCATTATAAATTAGCAAATCAAGGATCAGACAGTTCTGAATTTATGATGGCTTTGAAGTTGGTTGTATTTTTTATGATTTTGTTACCGGATCTCTTGGGTCTTTTATTTGTTCACCCTGTACATGCTTTCAACTCTTGGTTTCTTTGTTCAACTAAAGAATTGTGAGCTGCCAAATGTTTTACTTGTGCCTACAACAATAGAATGTCCCTGTAATAGCGTTTTATCCAATCTAAGCAAGTGTCAGAATGCATTCGTGCTATAGAAGACCGATGTGGAATGTATTTAGCAACAGGTTTCTCCTGTTTCCCTATGGATTGTTTCAAGTCGCATCTAATGCCAACAAAAATTTCTTTTCCTTTGATACACAGAGGTAATCTAGAGACAAATTCATACTGTTCATCTTGACCAGTAGTTTCGTTCCCGAGACATTGGTTGTCCAGATCTTCCTGAGCAAGGAAATCATTTATCTCATGATTTGAACAGTGATCATTGACCTCAATCATAGAGATCGAGCTCAAATGATCCTTTTTTCGATTCCTTAAAATTATAGATATCAATCGACCACACCTCTTATTCATGACAAGGTTTCTTTGCAGTCAGTTTATCATTATGATTTTGATTAGGTTCATTTGCAAGAACAGAGGAAACTTTCCTTTTAATTCATCTACTACCTGTTCCAATGATTTCCTAGACGAGAATATACATAGTGATTTCTTAACCATGGGGGTTTTCAAACAAATAGACACAGATTCATTAATTTCATAGCCATCAGGTGAATTAAAACCCTGACTTTCGGTCACGGGACTATCAAAACTAGGGTTTACATCTAAAGGCAGGTTCACTGTATCGTCGGTCTGGGAAAAACCATTTTGGCTCAGGAAACTCTCCCAATTGTCCCCGATTTGTGATAGGTGTGATAGCAGTAAGATTTTAATAAGCTCGTGATGAAAAAGACTCGACAGAGAGTTCATGCTCTGTCACTTATAGCGTTTTGACATTTTATATAGGCTCATTAACAAGTATAACGACATGTTCAACTCAAACCCTATGAATAACATGAGCAATCGTATATGGTATAAAAAGACAAAACCATACCGGCCTTTGCATGTGATAAATTGCTTCAAAATCAAAATAAGGTTGTGCCATCTAGTTTTCAGGAGGTTAATATGAATACCTTTAGGACAGCAGGTAGACTCGCAAGAGACCGTGAATAGGTTCCATGGAACATCCTCCATTTTGGCATTTTTAAACCACTTTTCACCTGCTTGCAGAAGTCTTGTTCCTTGGGCGACAAAGTCTTCTGTGACCTCCAATTGCACATCCCTGACCTTGGCCCTAAGCCCATCAAATGTCTGTGCAAAGGCCTGTGCGTCTGCAAGGTTGTAACCATCGAATTTCCTGAGGAGGATATCCCAACCATGAGCCTTCAAATCATCAATGGCATCATCGTGGGAAAGAAGAGCTTGACATCCGTTCGGTTCGATTCGAACCACAGGGGCCATGGCCACCGTGAAAAGGACACAAAAGATATCATAGGGAGGAGACTTGGGCTTCCAATAAACGAGTAGCAGAGAGAGGTTTGTGCAAACTAAAATGGCCTGAAAACTACGAAGTTTGGAGACTATCATATCTTGATAAAATGATCCTGGGAAAACGAAAAACCAGAGGGCTCACATAACTATGAACCATTACCCATAATGAATATCAAACCCTCCACCAATATCAAATGCCAATTCGAATAATGAATGGTTTCATTAATGCACAGGACAACAGGGTGAGGTAAAGTCATGGGTACATCGAACCTGTACCAAGCGACATGAATGTTGATATGACTGTTCGGAGCATGAAACCCATATCGAATGTTAATCCAATGTTTTCACATTCATACATTTCACAAATTAAAACCAATGATCAACCATAGAACCAATTAAGTCATGATACCCATAATACATAAAAATTGTGATAATGAATTAATCAATGAGTTTATAAAACTTGGAGCTTAGCAACATATGGATGCCTTCAAAGTGAAATTTATTAGGTAGAAACTACAACTACAAAATCATTACCCAATCCAAGTTTTATATTTAAATCCATGCTTACAGTCATGAATTTTAAAACAAACGAAAATTTAAACAAAAAAAACTCATAAGAAAAGTTTATCCCAATTATCGCCTCAAAGCGTAAAAACATAAGCATTTATAAATGTAAGGAGGTGGCAGCTATAGAAAGATATAATCTCTTTGTGGTGATTTTAATTGTGATAAAAATCGACAGAATTGTTGGTCGCCAACAGTGTGCCAAGCAACCAAGTGAGAATCGTCATGGTGTCACATGCTCTTAGGAGAAGAACGATCAATGATCTATTTGGGCATCTTGTAGGGTCATGGCAGGGGGTATCAGAGACTAATTGAATCTTCACCACTATTGTAGTTGAGACAATGGTGGGGGAGGGGCTCACTTGTTTGGTGAAGCAGTCTGGGCACATGTTGGTGAAGATTCGACGGGAAGACCCATTGTAGAGATAACTTGAGCATAGACCCATTGGGTTGTGATCGGGTCGAGTTGCAAATGAGGCCAAAATTTGTGAGCAGACTTGGGTGCTCTCCTTGAGCAGTCCAAGCGTAGAGTTCATTGAAAAAACAAAGTACTTGGGAAAGGAATAACACAAGATTGTCACAGGACTATCACATACCCAATCCAAGAAGCAAATGAAAAGTTGAACATAGAGTCAGTTGGGTGCAGACCTTGGTGATCGATACAACAAGACAAGTTGTTTCATCATAGGTGGTTTGAGTTCAAGCTTAGGTGCATATACAGTCCAAGGGTGAAGTTTGGAGAACTTGGATGTGTAGGTGACCAAAAACATTACATACTTGGGATAGTGCAAAGGAGTTGCACATAACTCCTAAATATACCAAGTAACGAGGGTCAAGCAACAAAATGGATTGTGCAAATAACGAAGCTTGAAAGGTCAAGAGGGACAATGTAACCCAATGATTCGAGAGACACCAAGAGGATTTGGAGAGGATGGACGAATATGACACACATATAGGGTCGAATATTAGCATAGTGAAGGCATTGGTAGGGAGGAATGATACTTTGTGATCAGATGCATTGGGACAACTCAAGGAGGAGAGCATCCAACATGAAGGCAGTTCGACAACGAAGAATCAACCAAACCAATTGTGAGGAAAGGGAAGTTGATTGAATGTTACCTTTGTTCACAAAACCATTTTATGAGGAACTCTCCTATGCGAGGGAAGTTGGCTATATTGGTCGAGGAGGAGGCTCGGCTCACACCGACAATGGAAGAGTAAGAACCCTTGGAAGAAATGGTTCAAGTGCAGAAACCAATGGAAGAAATGAACGAAGTCATGGAAATGTTGGTGGAATGCATGCAAGAGTTTAATACAAGAGGTCACATAAAGTTCACACAAAGCGAAGCTAGTGAAGGAATTTTCTTTCTGAACACAACAGTAAGTGGGTTGAAGATGGCAACATTGGTTGACATTGGTGCGACACACATTTTTTTGAGTGAGCGAGTTGCAAAGTATCTTCATCGCAAACCTGAGACTTTCATTGGAACGTGTAAAGTGTTGAAGTCAGAAACAATGTCAGTGACGAGGATTGTTCCTTCAACACCATTGAGAGTGGGAGAGTGGTTTGGCAATATGGGTCTGTTGTTGGCTCCATTGGAAGATCATGTGATGATCTGAGGCTTGGACTTCCCCATGCTTTCCAAAGCTTCTCCCCTCATTCACAAAAACAACTTAGTATTCCTGGAAGAGGCTAAAACACCAAGCGTGCCCTTGATGATGAAAAGGAAGATCGAGAGGACACCTAGGATCTCTATGATCAAGTTGATAGAAGGATTCAATGGGAGAATCGACAAACCTTGCAACGTGACACAACATATGGAAGTCATCCATACCATAGTATCTCTGAGTAGTTTGGGGAAAGAAGGAAAACAACAAACAATGACGAAGACTTCGATGAAGACAACCGTGGGAAAGGTTGGTTGATTGAGGAACCTGTAAGACCATGAACGTGAGTGTAAAGGAAATTTGGACTCGTAACTTGCCATGGAGCAGCAAGAAGGTCACCAAGTGGATAATCATGAATAACATAGTATGGATGTTGTGGAGGATCGGATAGTGAACTTACCCACCATAGAAACTTCAAGGGTTGAGTTAAGAGAGTGCATGGAGGTACTCACTCAATCGGATTTGGAGATTGATTTGAAAGAGGTAGGATATGAAGACCGGCATCCAACAACAATTGTGAACTTTTGTAGGAAGACCATGGGGATATACGACTTCCAACTCACTGCAAAACAACTTGAGGAGTTGGGATGCACACCGAAGGAAGTTCATTTGGTCATGCGATACTTGCGCATTGAGCACAAGTTAGACACGATGTATGCCAATAGCCTTGGTGGCGGCTATTGGGTACATTATGCCTGTTAAAACAAAGACATAAACATGCTGCTAGGAACAAGTAGCATGTATGGTGATGCCTAGCAAGGGTGTCATCGAAAGACTCAAGTATGGAAGTTGCGGAATGATGAGATGAGTTGTGGAGGAAACTTGCGAAATTGAGACAATGGGCAGGACCTTGTCTAGAATCGAAAGGATTCAACCAAGTAAGACGAACATGTTGAGAATTGCAGTGGGTAACTCAATAGGACCAAGAAGGGTTGGAAAAGTTGACAGTGAGGCAAACGAAAAAAGAGTTTGTTGGGTATGGGGACATGCATTCTCTAGTGACGAACGTGAAAGTTGGATTGATGACCCAACTGGTTCGAAACTTGAGAGGATCCAATGCATAGGAAATGCAAATGACAGAGTTGAAGTATTGAAGCCATCATGAGTCAAGAGTATCCAACACTTGGGCACACTTAGAAGAACTTCCGAGGAAGGTTGCCTTGACGACAACGGTTGAGGAAGCAATGGTTGTTGGGAAGTAATGTGATCCGAAGATGGGAAAGATGCCATGGAAGTCGACGGATGTTTCCAGGGATGGAAACAACTTGGAGTGGGGGAGGATGTAAGGGTCTCCCACAACATCCACCGAGCGCGCGCACACTCTCAAGAGAGGAATGATCGTTGATCCATTATGAGAACCAAGTGAGAACCAAGTGAGAATCGTCATGGTGCCACACACTCTCAAGAGACGAATGATCGTTGATCCATTCTGGCATCCAATAAGACCATGACACTGCGTACAAAAGAATAATTACCAAAAAAAAAAAACCACTAAATAGAAAAGAATAATTTTTAAGGCCAACCCCACACATGCGATTCGCTTGATTTTCCAATCAAATGAAATGATTTCTTAACACATATTTCGGTGGTATTTAAAAGTGAGAGTAGTAGTTTACGGCATCTCCAAAGAAAATTCAAAATATTGTGCATTGGGCATCGCGTTCCTTAACATGAAATTATAACGACAAGCATTTCCATAGATTTTCGTATTACAGTGAAGGATTTCTTTATGAGGAAGAGCATATGTTCACACTAAACTAGACCATGTGATTAGCTTGATTTTCCCATCAAATCAAATAAAAGTATTCCTCGACACATATTTTCATGGTACGTAAAAGTGAATGAAATTTGATTTCGGGCATCTTCACACGAAATTTAATATTCTGAAATGGGCATCATAATCACGTGGTAAGTAAAAGCTAAAGAAATTTGATTTGGGCATCATGGCCCGGACACATCAAAGAGATGAGCATTCGAATTGGGCCATCATGGTCCTAATTAGAGAATTGTAAAACTTCTGTGATAGCTGACCCTTCGGGATACGACCTAAGTTTTCCAAAACCTTTAGTATGCAAATGCTAGGATAACATCAATATCAATAGTTATTAGGAACATTAGAACAATAATAAACGAAAATAATAAATGGAAAATTTAAAGTGACATGTTGGGCAGTTGGAATCTTGTAAATATATTTATATGGGTTTTGAGGGATAAAAGTGGTAATCACAACTTAAAAATATGTGTATATTAAGATTTAAAGGAACACATGCATGTCTTAAGAACACACACATTACTAATGTGTGTGCATCCATAAGCATGCACTAGTTCTTATGTGTATCAATTTTAAGAAGGGTTGTGGCTTTTATGTTGTTTCAACATCGCACAATGCATTATGGAGGCGATGAATGCATTATGGAGGCGATGAGGAGCATTTTGGAGCATTAGAGTAGTGGATCTGATTGTGATGAGGATAAGGAAGGTTGGCATTGTTTCCATTCATTGCTTCTAACAATCTTAGAGACATTTTCTTCCTCATTCTTTCGAATACAAGGTAGGTTTTTCTATCTAACTATTATGTCTACACTTATTAAATGCGATGAATTTAGAAAGTAAATAAAAATGTTCTATTCTTGTTCAATTGTGCCATAAAAATTATATTGATATGGAGCATACACATGATCAAAACCAAAATCCACCACCACAAATTGAAGAATTTCTCAACCCTAACCCCCAACCACCAACTTGAGATGAAAACACTGACATTAACAATGACATTAAAACACTTACAAATCTTATTGGCTATCTTAGAGGTACTAGATGGATAATGTGCTTTTCCCTTGTTGCATCTCTTGAGACAATTGTATCTTCAATTACCGTGTTCGAGGGAAATTATATGATATTTTTTAATATTGTAGGACATGTTTAGATAGGAACCATGTGAAATATTTACAACAATACTACATTATACGGTTGTAGTGTCATAATTAGCATAATCTCCAAATGCAAATTTCCAGGGAAAATTTTCTAGTTTGGATGATGCAAAACACAATGCTAAGGTATGTGTCACTATTTATGTCACATTTGTGTCAATTGTACATAATATTTGTTAACATACAATGTATAGTGTCATGTGTCAACTATTATTTCACAAAACACATAAAGAGTCATGCTTTTGTCATCATCTGTTATTGAACAAATCACATAAGGTGTCATGTTTGCATTGCATTTGTGTTGGAAGCATATGCATTGCACCATCTTGGTATCATCATGCATTCAAAAGTTTTGTAGTGGGCATCATAACTGAGTCAAATCAGGGTTATTATAGAGTTGGAAAATATAAATTTTTAGTCATTTTGAGCCATATTTACATCTCACTAGCATCATTTCATGTCACTTTTACGTTGTGTTACCACTTAATATGCATCATTATTGTCGAATGTTGTGTCATATTATCCTAATATTAGCATTTCTTATTACATTGCTCGAGTGTTGTGTTAGTGTCATGTATGCATTGTGCTTATTTTTTAGTGTTGTATTAGCATAATTTTATTGTCGTAATAGATACAATGTGTAACTTATCAGCATCAAAATCCTATCGTTTTAACATCGAAGTTGTAACATAATTATTATTAATGATTTAGTTATTTTTATTAATTGAATTGTTATTGGTTATTAAATTATTAATTATTTATGTTAGGCGAGGTATGGGCTGAGGAATAAGTAACTCCATACTTGATTTACTTCATTAACTCACATCATGTATATATACAAGAGGAAGTGACCTATGGTTTCATCTTCCAAGAGGTATGAATGAATCTTCCTATTACCTACGACTCTTCCTATTTCTCCCGAATAATATTTACAATGATATTTACAAAGTATCTCAATCCCTAAATATTAGGTGTCTAATATTCCCCCCTTTAATCCAAAGGGGTGTTTGTGAGTCCAAGCATCATTCTGAACTTTTCAAAATTTTCTCTTCCAAGCGCTTTGGTGAAGATGTCCCCAATTTTCTCATTTGTGGAACAATGTCTCAAGTGAATAATATTGGCCTCTACATGATATCAAATAAGATGGTACTTTGTGTTGATGTGCTTGGTTTGATCATGGAATCTATGATTCTTCGCCAACTTGATTGCAAAAGTATTGTCAACCAAAAGAGGAGCAAAATACACTTGTTTCTCCTACAAATATTCAACTATTTTCCTGAGCCACACAATCTCCTTTCTTTCTTCTAGAGTTACCACATATTCTTCTTCCTCTGTTGTGGAATCTATTGGAATTGACTCTTTGTGTGATCTTCAGGAGACACTTGTTGATCAAAGACTCATGACATATCTTGAAGTTGACACTCTATTTTCTTTATCCACATCAAAGATTGAATTAGAGTATCCAATTAGGTTGAAGTCATCCACCTTGGAATACTTGAATACAAAATCTTACATTCCCTTCAAGTATTTTAGAACTCTTTTTGCAACATACCAACGCCCTTCACAAGGTTTTTGCATGAACTTGGAAAGGATCCCAAATATGAATCAAATATTTTCACTAGTGTTGGTAAGCGTTACTTCCTTGTTTTCCACCCTAGGGTCTCATGAAGGATATATTTATGATATTGCACCAAGACACGTTCTTTTTCACTAGATTCAATTATTTTTTAGGATGATTTCTATTGATCCCACTGATAGGGTGCGACCAATCATTGTTGAACACCTTTGCAGTACGCGACCGATCACTAGTTGCATTACTGTTGGCCCACAACCACCTCTGTAGACTTCTATAATTGGTGATTTCGGAGGAGATCAACACTGGATGAGTTTTTTATCTCATGGAAGGAGCTTGGGAAATCTAAATCTAGTTAAGGTTAACGAAGTTATAGAAATATAGAAGCCTCTCTCAGCCTCCTCCACCAATCTATATAAGGAAGGCATTTCATGGGAAAAGCAAGAGGAAGAATCATCTATAGGTGCATGCTACAAGATTGTTTAGAGAAGATCCTTCATTCATATGAGTATTCAGGTGTTAGACATTATTTTCATCATCCCTATGACCGTTAATGATGTAAACCTATAAGTTGCTTTTAGAGGGGTTAGTGGCCTGAGTTCCTGAAGAAAGAAGAGAGAAGAACTTTCCTTGAGAAAAAAAGTTGCATTCTCCTTTGTAAAAACCCCATTAAAGAGGATGTTCGCAGGTTGCTATATAGGCAGGGTGCAAGAATGCTTGATTCTCACAGGCTACACCATAGCTGGGTTGCGAGAGGTTTGCAGGTTGCTCTATAAGAAGGGTGTGAGAATGCTCACACATGGGAAAAACGAGCATCTTCTCGATGCTTATAGAAGGAGAAACTTCCATGGTGAGGTGGCATATGAATGGTTTGGATCTTACTCGCTTTCATGATTTAGTGGGATCATCCTAACCTCCTCACCTTATCCTCATCAACTTATAAAAGGAGAGGAGCTCTCATGGAGAAAGTTAGCTTTGGATTTTTTGGATTAGCTTGGATTGGATTGAGCTTTGGAGATTGTTAGCTTGGCTAGATGAGCCACTTTGTCAAGATAGATTGTGAATATTATCAGATCGATGCTCTTAGAATTCTTGGAGTGGAAGTGTGTGGGGAATGAAGGACAGTTGGAAGGGACCTTACGACATCTTGGCCATGGTTGTAATCTCTCTTTCACATTTAATATGATACAGTAATATAATTATTTCCTATAAAGCTTGTTGTGTTTTATTGTATGATTCATTGATCACATACATAGGTTTATATTGAGTTTATGCTATTACTATCACTTTGGTTGGTTGCGTTCTTTTGCAGG
>JZKD02S2248359.1:363415-375303 GCA_000966675.3 Picea glauca
ATGGGCGCGGTGCGCTTTTTAATCTTTTTAGCCAACTTTGTATAGTTTTGGCCCTTTTGATGTGCTATGGAGTTAATCCTTGTGCCATGGATGATTGTTTTTCTGTGTTGATGATATTGAGTTCTTGTCGCCCTGTGCGGACGAAATTTCAGTGATAACACCAGATGTCATTCAAAGTCTTTGATACCCAATTTGGTCCGTAGTGTATGGAAAATATTGGTGAAATCTGGTATTGTCTAGTCCCTTTCTTGACACAGCGTGGTCCATCTTGTGTATTGGTCCTCATAGCTTCCAACATGGTAGTATTGTTCTTTAATGGAATCCATGAAGGAATCCCATGTGGGGGAGACTAAAAATATTTCATATTCCTATTTGGCCCTTTGCTCATAGTATGTATCCCACCATTCCTTAACATGGGGGACGACCTTGAGGAGTGAAAAATTAATCTTTTCCCTATTAGAAAATTTGTGGACCGAAAAATACCCTTCGATAAAATTCAACCATTTATCTACACCATCCACATCTATTAGTCCTTCAAATAATGGAAAATAAAAATTCACTTGTACCTTGAAGGGGGTTGCGTGGCCGCTTGGTGAAGATCTATCTCCTGTGGGTAGTCATCGAAGGATCTATGCAAAGTTTTCCTTCATTTTGTTCCTTTGTAGAGAAAGGGCTTCCTCGAGAAACAATTTAAAAGTATCTCCTAATCCATCATCTTTCTTATCATCCCCCATGATTTTTTGTTAGGCTCAATGCAACCGATCTTGGAAAGGATTGATCGGTTCGAGTCCCAACTTATTGTACCCAGATCTTGTTGGGGACTGCACAAAGAAAAACGAATGAAGAGTAGACCTCTCTGATACCACTGATATGGATTTATGAGTGGAACGAAATGAATAACATATTGAATACAATAACATAGAGATACATAGAACAACAACATATATCTAGTGAAAAATAACTTATATTGAATAAACAAAATAGGCTGAAACTATAAAACTACATAACTGAAAACAACTTGCTCAAATGGTGGTAGCTATCTTTGAGAAGAGATGTGGCTACTACATGCATTCGTTTGAGCATAATGATTACAATGAGACTCCAAAGGCATTTTTAACATTACTCATGAATTCTAAAACCCTAGACATCCAAAAACCTTACCCTAGGAAATGAAACACCAAAAGTTATCTGGGCCTTGATGGGTAAGTTGGTACTTCAACTTCTTGGGGTTGTAAATTTTTCATACGACCTCCATTTTAGGAGTGTGATAGCCCATTGGAAAGGTATTTTGGATAAATACACATTATTCCATCAAACTTAGACTCTATCTATAGTTTGAGTATTGCAAGACAAAAAAAAAACATTGTTTAGAGCCCAAAAACGACCCTGGAAGTACAAAAAGATGTACTGAAATGAAAAATTCCAAAATAAGGTAGTTGGAATAGGTGGATAGCCACCAATATCCACCTGGATATAATGTAGGACTGCAGTACTGTCATATAGTTGGTTAATATTGATGGACAATTGCTTTGGATTGTTGGTTGTTAATGATGTCAACCTTTGGAGAGTGATATTGTAGATTGATGTCAACTCTTAGAGATTGATATCAACCCTTGAGTATGTGTGGTAGCTCTAGAGGTATGGTTAAGGAACCCACATTTGGTTGAGGAATAATGTAATGAATATCACTGTATATGTAGGTAAGACTATTCTATATGGATAGTACATGCCATGCCATTTCTAGTGATATATGGAATGTCACATAACTCTTCACGGTTATAGAGAAATGTCCTTGTGACGTTCGGAGAACCCTCACAAGTTATCTAGAATCCCCTGGAAGGTCAAATAAGTCAAATGATTCTAGAAACGCCTAGAAGAAGTTGACTAGTCAAAGTGGGTGAAACTAGAAGTTAATCATGGGTATAGTTGTTGCATTAAAAAAATAATTAAAAATAAATTCCTTGCAACAAGAAGTTTTGAGTTTGGTAATTATGGTAAAGTAGTTGTGATAAGAAGATTGAATAGTTAGAGTGGTTAACCAAGAAACAAATTAAATAAGAAAGTGGTTGCAACAAGAAGTTAGTTAAGGGAAAATAAGTTATGAATTGAATAATTATAGAAAATTTAGTTGCAACAAGAAGTTGTGAGTAAAGATAAATTATTTAAATAATAAAGTAGTCAAAGTGGTTGCAAAGAGAAATTATTTAAATATAAAGTGGTTGCAACAAGATCGGATGCTGCCGTTGAACCCCCGCTAAGGGACCGCTTACCCCCGGACCCCCCAGCTGGGAGGATAGCCCCCTCGAACCCCACAGAGGGGGTAATGCCGGTCTACACTCCCCTGCATGGAAGAGTGTACATACTTCTGGGGTGTAAATACTTCATGGGGTATAAACACGGATGAAAACAAAATACCTTTGAATCAGGAAGATAATCAGGCTCCACAACCAACAGGTGCATTCCAAGGAATCAACACAGAGGTCGATCACCGAGCTAAACGAAATTCATGGAGGATGAGGAATGGAAAAGCGACTCAGGTGGAGGATGGAAGAATGGCCCGTGAACCCCCAACACAGCTGGCACTTCAACTTTTAACTGTATACACCTAGGTCGATACATGTCTTACTAGATATGCATGCACTCCATTTTGCATACGTTCCCTTTACAAGAACTTAGGACAACACTCAACATGTCCACCATAGCCTGCAGGAAATAATAATAAATTATTATCCCCTTTAGAGGTAATCACCCTAGCTTAGCCCCTAGGCCCACACACTTAGCCTCCTCCCTTACCCAACCTTGTGGAAGCTTAGTCCCCCATCACTCTTTCTTCGTGGTCTGTCTGCACACAACGATGTTTATATTTTATTAATGTTCTACATAATTACATATACAAAATTAGGCTCCTAGCCTTTAACACCTAGGCTCTCCGACTTAGTAAACACATAAGCCCACCAACTTGTCAACACTCGACTCACCAGCTTACAAAACATGTTTACAATTTATAAATACAGTTGGGGCTCATACTTGGGGATATTACAATCCCCTCCCCTTATTTTTTCATTGTCCTCAGTGCAACTTTCACACAACATCAACAAGATTTCTGAAATCTTAAAAAAGATGCGGGTATTCTGCTCGCATAGCATCCTCATGCTCCCATTTTGCATTCTCAGGACCATACTAGGTCCACTGGACCTTTACAAGCCCCATGGTTCGATTATGGAGCTATTTTCTCTTCCGGTCCAATATGTGCACTGGATGCACTTGCAAGACGCCTTCTTGATCCACCTCAATCACATTCCAATCAGTAGCATGATTAGCATCAGGTATAAATTTCTTAAGCAATGAAACATGAAACACATTATGTACAACCATGGATGCAAGTATTGCAAGCATATATGAAATGTGTATATATGTATATACATGCAATTCTAATAACATTATTACTTGTATACAATATACACAACATACAATAAATAGAGGATTGTATTTATCTTTTGATTTAGAAGACCTTTCACCCCTGAGCAGGGCTATGACTCTATCGGGGAAATGGCTTCCCAAGATAGCTACGGTCCACAATCCATATCTACATGGTCTAGAACAAGGTACCAAACCTCGACAGCACTCCAACCAATGGTTTCTCTTCCCCACATCCATGTCCCACCCTAGGAGTGTGCACCTTCACTTCCACTCAGTCCATTGGCTTCTAGACCTCCCTTTCCTTGGGCTTCAACAACAAGTCGGCTCGGGAAGTCTCAGAGCACTGTGGTTCTCGGAGTTCCAAATAGCCTCAGAGATTTCCAATCATCATCTTCTCCGAGCTACTCTTTGTAGTCAACATTCTAACTTTTATCAACATCATCTCATCTGCATCACCCAATGCAATTATCATGAGAAAACATAAAATAATTCATTGAGGAACTCCAATTAGTTCAAAAGGGAATTCAAAATTTTCCCCAAAACATGAAATTATATTTCATAATTCATCTTGGTTGTTGCCATATTATGAATGAAGCCATCCTTGTATTTTTCCACAGGCACCAAACTGCATACCATTTTTCCTGTAATGCTTCATCTTGCATACAACCCACAAATTGTCAGTATTTGTTGTACATCATAATTCAATTGCAATATGTACAAAATATTATGCAGTGATCTTAGAATTACCTTCACTTAACAATTCAATCAAAATTACCCAACAATTAATAAACTAGAACGACATCGTCATTCTATGCATATGCATGTTCACAGTAATATTTGTGAGTTCATTACTTCTTTTTCTGAACAAGAAAATTTCCTGTAGTCAATGCTCCTATGAATACTTGACTTGCAACTTTCCTATTGCAATGTCTAACACCTCTCTAAAATGTCCTCAACTTCATGAGTTCACAACATTTCAGCTGTTAGTAAAAATTATTTCCATGCAATAATATATATGCATGTACTTTCAAAACACATTCAAACATTGCATTTAGTATACAATTTTATCACTTACTATGCATGACTGCAATTATCAATGCATAATTAATCAGTGCACCTTGCATCGGATTACATAATTCTCTTTATCTCAATCATGTATCTCACCACCCATGAGTTGGAATTCTGGCCAATCTGTTAACACATTCTCCACACACTTCCTATTGTCTTCCCAATTAATTGGATGCCTTCCTTTCCAACTTGAACACTACACCAAGAATATAATTATGTGGTGTTCATTAGTGTTAGAAAAAATGTTGTAGTCCAAGTTTTATTTAAAGGTAGGAAGCTTTTAGTACCTGTGTGGATCATAACTTTCCATATACGTACCTTGCCATATCCAACTAGGTCTTGGTATCATACATGACTAGGTTACTGGCATTCATTCCTACAACAAGTTATTATCTTTTAAATCTTTGGTTGTTACCCCACAACCAAATTAACATGACATTCTACTATGTCAGTGTGTGCATTCAGTAGCTAAAAATCTTTGAATTAATACATGCCTCCAACCTTTACCACATCCAATGGTATTCATTCAATAATATAATCATGTGATTTTATAAAATAACTTTGGCTGAGGAAATTCTTACCTAAATTTCCTTTCAGCAACTATGCAAAAAGAGTAAAAAAAACTCATACCTACATGACTGCCATTAATAAATTTTATACTACCTGAATGTTTGAAGGCAGTAGAAGCTTTCATGCTTCTTTTATCAAACTTATAACCAACACTTTAGCTCTCTGTTGCTTCCCTCCTTATGCAACAACATCATCAACAACACTTGAAAACATGCAAGCATTCTTTCCTTTGGCTGACCCAACAAGCCATAACATACTTTCTACCACAAAAATTGCAACAACTTCTTTCCCATGTGAAACTTTTCCTTGCTAAACCCAAAAGTCTTCAATTCTTACCGAATTACTGAATCTTCTTGTGCTCTCATTGTAGCCACTGTACATGACTATTTCTTCCCTGAGAACTTTTGACGCAGTGCCCCTACCTCAATAGGGTCTGCTAATCTCCCAGTCAATGGATCTTTCAATATTCTGAGTCGAATTGACTCTTTGGGCTCGTGATTCAACCCAAAACAATTATACATAGGCCCCTTTTCTCCTAAGGTGCAGGTCATGTGATACCCGCAACCTCTGTCTGCATGCTTCTGAAACATCAAGTTTCAGGTGCTAGCTCCTTTTTCATTAGCCCCTTCCTTCATATGGACCTGGGCTGTGACCTTACAGAGATATGCAATTGCGGGCATGGGAAAGAGTGGTTTTAGGCCAACCCACTTTTCACCCCGCAATTCACCTCCAGCTGCCACACATCACTTTGTTAACACTGTGGTATAAATTACAGCCCACTCTCATATTTTTAACGTCCGAGAAAGTTTTGGCCCCGCAATCCAGCTCGTCCATCGATCTCCAATCCCTTGGCGATGATCCACGATCAACGAATGCTATCTATCCTCCCTTTTCTACCTTCTTTCCTCCTTCCACACACGATCCCAGATCTACATGATCTGTCGACACTTAGCTCCACTCCAAATCAATGGATATGGTTGATTTCGGCTCTCCTACCCTCGAGAGTTTCAACTCTCAACTATCTACTTTTCCCCATATGACAATCTTCTGGAGTGGAAGATCTATTGAAACCTGTCCTAAAAAATTGGATGGTTCTGATGAACTCCGGCTCTCTGACATTCAGGAGTTCTCATGTCTCCACACACACAAATCTCTAGAGTGAGTTTACCCAAAGTGACAGATCGTCTGCCACACGTCCTCTCCAAATCAACGACCCTTATTCTCTTCAGGACTTAGGCTCTTTTCGACCAAGACCAGATCAACGGTCTGTTGTCAGCCACACATGTTTTGATTTTTATAAATATGTTCAAAAGGAATTTCATTATTGAGTGGCTGCCATCACCCTGTCTATAAACAATTTTACAAGTTGATTACGACTAATTGGGCTAAAGCCTTTTTTTTTTCATCATTTTCTACTTTTGATTTTCGATTTTTTCTATGTTTAATTCATGACTGCAAGCATGAATTAAACTTAGAATTTGGATTGTCATTTTCATGATATTTTCCTTAGAAATATCTTTCTACAAATCATTCATATGTAATTAAAATGTAAATCCTTTTTAAATGGTTGTTGGATCCATTTATTTGTGTTAATACAATTATTATTGTTCTAATGGTTTGATGGTTCATTTTCGAATTGCTTGGGAACATTATAAACTTTGGTTAATTATTAAATAAGAATCCCAAGAGTAATGGTCTAGTGGTGGCAAGTAATGATTTGAAATCATGAATATAAAATGTCAAAGAAAGAACTTTCGGCAGCTAAGTGCCAATTTTTTATGGGTTGTAAGCCACCAAAAGTTTCCAGTTTCGGTAGCTAAAAAGGTAGGCGCAAGGTGCTATTAGCGGCTGAAAATGTAAAATTTTTCCAATGGATAGCCTATCCCGTTAGGCTCTCAACCACCGAAGTACACGTGTCATGATGTCTTCTAATACTGCTGAAAACAATTATGAGGATATCATGCCATGATCTAGGCAATCCATTTGGGTTTGCATTTATTATTGAATGATTTTTTTTCAATAACCCTAAGCTACCAGATCCGAAAATCTTGTTGTCTATTCATACTCTACCATCTAAACCCACAGTTTTTTTTGAGTCGCTCTTGTTACAGTCTGAGAAAACCCGTAATTTCATGCCAGAGACACACTTTTGCGGGAGATATTTTGAGCAAACCGTTACAAATTAGACCAAACCGTTTAAAACCCATTTCGGAAATGGGCCCTTTTACCTTCATCGCGAGCAGTTTCTTCAGAAACTAGATCGTTTCAGAGATATGTCTCAACCTTTGGAGGGACATTTCTCTGAATTTTCGTTTCGGTTGAGGTAAGCATTTTTTTTATTTTGCAACAAATGTTTTCAAACATTGCAGAGGAGGATATAGCAGAGGCCCCAAAGAAGCAGCATTGAAGATCAACAAGCTGAGAGAAAATGCATTTTGCAATTTTGAAAGCTAGTTTTAAAACAAAACTTTCGATGGCTTAAGCGAGCTTTCACAACTATTCTTAGCCACCGAAAGCATAGCTTTCGGTGGCTTACAGGTTAGAAATTTGACTCTTTAGCCACCGAAAATGCAGAGAAGGGCAAAGACGCATTATTTTTGCACAGATCCAAGTTTTATCATTCTAAATTGCACGAGGATTGTTTCTGGATGAAAGTTATAATTAAGAGCATCGGATTTAGAGGTCTGTTCAATTTTTGAAGGTGCCAGCAAGGTGAAAATGATAAATCTTCTTGTCTATTTTTGGCAAAAGATGACCTGTATGCCAAGGTGGCATTTTCGATCTTATCCATCATCCTTTGAAGACTTGTTTTAGCTGTCAAAGACCATGACGATTATCAAGATAGAGGATATGGTATATCTGATGTTGATCCTATGGGATGGAGCATGTTGGACTTAGTCGATCAACTATCTTCTTTTGCTTATTTTGTAAATAGGAGGAAATTCTCATGAATATTGAAGATGTAGTTTGATCTTGAGTGGATTTTAGCCCTCTATATTTGTAATTTTTAAATCTTTTTGAGATTTGATCCTATTTTAGAAGATAGGAAGTTTAGCCTTTGTAAACACTTTAAATACTCCATATTTTTGTAATGAATATCATCTTGGCTAAGAGCAAGAGATGGACGAGTGATTCCAAAACTTAATGAAACAACATTTATGCATCTTGGCTTTAGCCCTTGTTTATAATGTTTTCATTTATGTTTTGTTAATCCTACTACATGTATAGGTCTGATATCTTTAGATTAAATGATCTGTGATGTGCAAGATGTTATATTATAAATACCATCTATAATTTTCTTCTCAAAATATAAATGTTGTGATCATTTCTTCAATTAAATTGATAGGATTTATCTTTGAGTTTTAATCGGATGATGAAATGCATAGATTACCTTCAGATTTATCTTACTGTAATCATGTGCAATTATGAGATCACAGGTTTATGTTTGTGTTCCCTCTTCTGTCATTGAAACCTAAGATACTAATACAGGTTTTAAATTTAGTTAGACCAATCACAAGGTTCCTTGCAGATTTCTCTCTTGGACATGGCAGTTGGATGTTCTCACTAACTCACTAACAGGTTATCTCCTTTGTATTTTTCTATCATTTACATATCACTAAAACTAGAATGTATGGTTAAGATTTTGACTATCCACACGTTTATGTTTCATTGTATTTTTTTTATGCAAAATTAGTTAGATTTATAAAGGAAAACAAAAAAAGTTTTAAATGTGCTTTCTTTATCTACTTCTTAACAAAGATTACTTTCGCATTTGATTTCATAAGTTTTGATTCAAACTTGCAAATCGTATATGATGTATATAAGTGATATTAGTGTAGTTTCTGCTTAAACTATCTATAATATTTATATTAGAACATATGTATATATATATATATATATAATATGGTTGTCATCATTAGTTCAGTTATTCCTTTCTTTTAATTTTGTTTTTAGGATTTTAGATTGGCTAACGGAGCCATTAAACCCGTCAGAACAAGTTACACCAAACGACTTGGGTTATTTAGGCAACCTCAGACCAGACTCGTTCTTCCAGTTGATGAATGGTCAATTTCGCCTACCAACACGGTCCTTCGACCTCCTCCTCGATCAACGATCGATATCTCCTTCAGGACTTCGCTGCTTTCACCCTCTACTTTCCTCTGGAGTGCTCCGTACTCGAAGTTCTAGATATGGCACCACGCATCCACTTTCATATCAACGACTATGATTTAATTCAGCTGTTTCTCCTCCTCCTTGTCCACAAACTTCCGAAGTTGTGGATCTTACGCCACCTGTACTCCTTTATGATGGACAGTCCCAAATCACTTCTGGACTTCAGGACTTTGACAAGTCCACTTATCCTACACACACAAGGGTTAAGTCTCATGCGCTTACCTCCAGATCTAACGGTTGCTGGTCCTTCACGCTCAGACCCAATGGATGGGATCTGTTCCTCTCCTTTGCACTTCCTTTGTTCTGCTAGACACTGATCTAACGATCTAGGATCCTCCCCACAATCGATCTGATGGCTGTTGCCACTCCTCCTCCTGAGATTTTGATTCTTTCACCTTGGAATATTTTGTCAGTGTTCAAAGGATTTGGCCTTTGACCTTTCTCCTGCGAGTCCGCCTCCTAGATCTCATATCTGCTCTTGTAATATTTATCTCTTCTAATATTTAGTACTTAGAATGAGTCTGTCTCCCACGCACTTCTTGCATTATCTCTTCTGATATTTTTTATTTACTCAGTATCCTAAGGGTGTCGACCCTTCTGTTTCCTTTCAAAGGAAAAATTTGTGCCCTCCTAAAAACCTTCTGCTCAAAGCACACCTTGTTGAGTGTTTTCTACAGAGTGTTCAACATCTATATGAGTATCTTCCTCTGATACTCTTCTTTGTGAACTCGAAAAATAATTCTCTCTGTGCACACTCGCACTCACTCGATGCCCGCCTGGCAGAGCCCTACATAGTTCTCAATGACTCTATCTCTCTCAGAACTCAACACAAAGTTCTTCATATGCACTCCTTACACTTTTGTTGATGAAGGTTCAATGGTATCTCTCCTGAGCTTCTCTAAGGTTAACTTACCTATGTTAATGCACTCCTTGTGGACAATGTGCACTTCTTGCACTCAAAAACTCAAAGAAGAGAAACAATTGAATCTTATTCAATACTTCACTAGTTTACGCATTCAAACCAATATGATTTAAGAAAATGTTCAGATTTCATTTTATTTCCGAGATCTTCTCTACTCTGTAATCATTTTTGAGAACTAGCCCCTTTCTCTCAGTCCCTAATCCATGTGATCGTGATCCATGACCAAGCGCTAAATCATTAGGTGCTTACTCGGGTCTTTGCGCTTTTGGCTTCGGAATATTTCAAAGCACCACACAACAATCTCTCAGAGTTCCAGATTACCGAATTCGTGACATAGGGCAGATCAAATGTCCACATCTACTCAACATATGACGACTGACACTTACTATGGAACCTCACGTGTCTGAGTTCTAGGTCTTCGGGTCTTCAGAGCTTCGGAGGATCTCACCCACACATCCGAACTATTAATCTTCGAACATTCCCAATCACTTTTGGTGACGTCATTACATCACATCACTTAACGTTTTCCAATTGTGGGGGAATGCAATGGTGGTTTGGAGTAACCCAAATTTCATCCCTCGATTCTTCTGACACTGACACGTAACCCCTCGGTGAAACTGTGATTTGGATTGCGGGACCACCTTGAAGAATTAACTCCCGTGCAACTTGGGTCCCCACAATTTCTCCTGGCCGTTGATCTTGATGTATCATGATCAACGCAAGTGTGGGTCCTCTGGCCTTTAACTTTTTTATGTAACATCAAGTCCCACTAACCATGCTCATATAGAGTACCATGTGGTGAAATACTAGCGGCTGCCTCCTGGCCCATTCGGATGGGTGACACACGTCACGTTCTAAATGACATTTCAATCTTCCACAGGTTTGGAACCCACTTATATGTGGCACACAACCCATGTGTCCACGTCAATCCAAGTGATGTCATCATGAATCACTACTTCGGCTCTTCGAGAGCTTTCTCCCTTCACTAATACATTTGACCTTTTAACATTGGCTTGATCCAACGGTCAAGCTCTCCTCTCCAGATCTATGGTGTAGATCCACTTCAGAGCTTCGAGCTTCGGCCCTTCTCTTTTTTCTCACATTAAACTTCACTGAAGTCGCGAAGTCTGAAGGGCTTCTAGGTTAACTCCTCTACACCTTCCCTAGGTTTGATGGTCGTAAGGGATTTCCCTTCCTTCCGAACAAATCCTACGGCACAGAACAAACTCTGTTACTCTACAGATTTCCAAAGGAATTCACAGCTAACTGCATTGCAACATTACCAGATCTGACGGTCATGAAGGATTATCCTTCTTCTGAATAGATCATAAGGTCCACATTACTCTGTGGCCCAATGCCACTTCTGTCATGGTTTTACGACACCTCTACTCCTCCTTAGCTTTGTAACATGACCAAGGTAAATTCTTGGCACTGAGGAAGGTTCTGAGGTTCGTAATTGGTCCTCTAGACACAATTTCCACTTGAAACCTTGAGTCCAATGACAAATTAACTAGCCCATCCTGGCTCAGTGTTGAAACCATGGGTCAGAACTTGAGTTTTTTCCATTTTGAAAACAACGCCTTTCGAAAATCTTGCTTCAATTTTCACTAACATGGCCCATCCAGGCTCAGTGTTGAAATCGTGCTCTGATACTTATTTGTAACATCCCCAGCCACCAACGGGATGGACAATGACACTACTTAGAGCCTTCACTTAGCTTTGATACCAAACTGTA
>JZKD02S2248359.1:405425-417194 GCA_000966675.3 Picea glauca
AGGGTGTGAAGATCAACAACCCTCAATACTTCGAAAGGTGAAGTATTTATAACTCAAATTACAAACGTTCCTATCATAAATGACCAGGACGTGCTAAATCTATTTTTAGCCTAACAAACTTAACAAATCTCAAAAATCTAGGAACTGCTCGATGATGTGGTGTAACTGCATGTTGATTTCTGGGTAGGTCGTTGGCGAGGTTTCTGCATAACCTCTTCTGATTGGACCAATGACTGGACTGGGACAGCTCATCCGCTAATCAATTAGATCACATAGTTCCTCCCATCTAAGATGACTGGATACGTTGACTTTGAGCAGCTTTTGATACACTTCGTCCATGTCTGTGTACTTGGCAAATGTAGGCTTGGTGATGAAAATGTATCGAATCTCGTGTTGGATGCTAATGTCCCACTGAAGGGCATCCAGAAATGCTTTGCCGGTGATGCTCCCTTGAATCCCTTCAAACTTTGATCTGTCCTTAGACACCTCAGCCAATCTCTTCTTGTAATTTGGGAGTGTCATCAATTTATCATTAATTACCTTCAGACCAGGTAAACCTTTCTTATGGAGAGCCTCAATCTTACTGAAGAATCTTTGTACCCCTAGGTCCATGGCCTGAACCTTTTCTTCCAGCTAAATCATTAATCCTCTCTTAGTCTGAACCCTTTTGACCTCAAGGATGGTCTCTATTCTGTCTTCAATCTTCAGCTCTTCCAGCTCTTCCCTGGTCTTAGAATTGAGGAACTTGATGATCTCATTTGCCTGTGTTGGCATGTCTCCCAATTCTACTCTGATCTTCTCAATGGCCTGTTTTCTCCTTTGGACCAATTCATTCTGCTCAAACATGATCTGGATCATGGGCCATATCTCATTCATGGAATTAGTGATGTCTGTCCATACACTCTCTTTAACTTCAGCTAAAGTCTTTCCTGCCACTATTTTCTTCTGGAGCTGTTGAAGTTCCTGTTTGAGTTTCTCTGTTACCTGCTTTTCCTTGGAGAGGCTGGTCTGGAAGGAAGACTTGAGTTCCTGCAGGTTCTCAATCTCCTTTTTCAGCTTGTTGATCTCTATTTCCTGCAGGTTCATCTTTTCCATGGACTCAGCCAGTTCGGCTATCTTCTCCTAGGATGTCAATGGAGTCGCTGATGGGACTGTTGTCACTGATGCCATGATCACTCCTGAAATTGGAATAACACTTAGTGGAATGAGTTCCATTGGCTTCAGTTGCTCTTTCTCTTTTAGCAGCTTCTCCATCTCAGCTTCCATTTCTTTCAACTATGCATTCTGCTCCATGAGCATCTTGAGCATTTCATCCTTCTCGCCCTCTTTCTATGCTATCTCCTTCGCCTACGAATCCTCTATGGGTGGGAGCTTCAGTTGCTTCCTCAAGGATGCTATGTCATCATTTTTCTTCTTTATCATTTCCTTAGATGCCTTCACGTTTGAAGGGTCATAGCCAATCTTGAGGACCAGCTCCTCCAAAGTCTTGATCCTATTGTCCTTTGCAAAGGACAATATCTTCTCCAGCTTGAGTTGTTTTTGAACATTGTTTAGGGACACCTGCAATTTGGCCGCAGACGTGGAAGCATGTGCCAGTGTATAGAACACCATTTCCCCTGTCTGCTGGTGCAGATCCATCTGATCGGCAGGGTGCGCGTCCTTCATCTGGAATTTGAAGGTGGCCCTCTTGTAGTCAGTGATCACCTTAGGGTCTGGAACCTGTGCCTGGAGGAAGGCCATGTGCATTCTTCCCTTTTTTGTGTCAAATGCAGATAGTAGCCTATGCTACGCAGTCCATGTTTGCTTCCAAAACTGAGCGCAAGTACTGCTGGTAAGGGTCTGGTTCTTTTTCTTTATCAGCTCATACTTTTCAAAAATGATCAGCTTGGGCCCAGTCTTGCCTGGCTGAGTGCTCAAAGGGGAGTCTATGGTTTTCTTCGGCAATGCTGGGGTAATTTCCTTGTAAAGGCTCGAACTGAAGGGTGGAATAACATATTTGGTCACTGTGGTAGGCGGGGCTTCTTTTTCTCCAACCTGGCCATGAACTGAAACTGTCTTGGGCCTCTTAGTGTGCAGCTGGAACTCTTCAGATGATACCTTCGTGACCGACATAGATAAATCTTGTCAAGGCCTTTTTTCCTTCGGGACTTGTGGCATTTTTGTTTGAGATACCGTGGCTGGGGAATCCTACTCTTCTACTTCAATCAAGGTGTTAGGCTCCCATGCTGTTTGATTGGCGAACTTCTCAATTTCGGGCTTGGACACATGAACATATGGGATGTTCTTGTTCTTCACCCTCATCTCTGAGATGATCCCACATGGATCATAATGCCATGGGAAGCTCATGAAGAACTTCATTTCTTTCAACATTTTGTCTGCTTCTTCCCCGACGCCACGACTATTGCAGATGAAGGAGCCAATCTGCCCCTTGATTCTAAGCTGTTGCTTTTTCTTCAATGATACAAAATGAATATCATATGAATTTATAATCTGCCTTATATATTCTAGAGCAAATATTCTGACAGGAAAATACTTGGGAAGCTTATACGGTGCCAATTTGCACCCGTGTACTCTGATCTTGGTATGATTTTGATACAGGTACCAATCCCCAGTCTTTGTGTTGTCCGAGAGATGCAGGATTCTCTGGACTTCGTCATTTATTCGAGGCTCAGTCCTACCGCTCAACATACTTTCCACAGGGTGGTAGAACTGATTGATGAACGCCTTGAAACTGTACTTTGTGGAGTTTTGCTTGAGCAAGGAAGTCCATGTTGTAACTACCTGAGGTTTACCATCTTCATCCATCTTCTGCATGGAAAAACTAAATTTATCCGCCTGGAAGAAGACGAACAAGTAGGCTAGTATTGATGAATATCTGAACATGCCTTCCATGCCAAAATTCACGAACTGTTCGTGAATATTGCTTGCCAAGAATGTGCTGAAATTGAACTGGGTGGTGGGCTTTTCATCAATGGAGAAAATGGATAGAAAACCTAGAATGGGCTCATCTACCCACTAATCAGAATAGTATCCCAGCAGAGCGCAAAGGGATGAGATGACTTGGTTTCCCTTAGTCGAGAACATGGAAGATGGATAAGGGGGATTTGTGGAGGGGAATTGGGTGGATGTGGGAAGGAAAAGCTCGAATATTTGAGCTCTTTCGGGAAAAGTCATTTTCTGGTACAACTCTGTAAGGATTTCCAGGTTGAAAAGAGACGCAGAGTTGGCTTGGGGAATTTGCATCATCTGGTCTATGGATTTGGGCGTGATGAGGAACAGGATCTCTCCGGACGAGGAGATGACGACTCTTTGATCGGGGATATAATGAGCTTGACACTTGAGAGAAAACTCGAGAAAATGATGGATCTGAGGGAAGAGGTATAGGGGTAAATTGGACTCCCAGAGTCCAATTTCATCGCTCTGGTCTAGGAAAACTTCCCTGAGCCATGACTGGAGGTCTGAGAAATCAAAATCGCATTTGGTATCTGCGATTAACCGGTCTTTTTCAACCACTGGGATCCTATCCAGGTCGACAGGAGGCGGGAGAAACGAATTCTCCTCTCCTACTGCTTGTTTGGATTTTGGCGCCATCTCTGCAATAGTACCTGCAAATAAACACAACGTTAGTGGGGTCGAATGACTGTGGGTGAGGGCAACGAAATGTAACAGAGAAGTAAGCAGTGAATTTCTCTGGTGCGATGGGTGAATATCAAAAATAAGAGAAATAACAGTGGTTTTATTTAAACTAGGGTCGGTTGGGCGCGAGAGACAGGTCAGCTGGATAACGGATAGGTTATCTAGTAATAAATGGACAACGGGTCACTTGGGGGTGAGATGGAAGGTGACGATGGATGAAAGATACAGACGGGTGACGTGGCGGCTAGGGATTGGAGGTAAAAGTCATAATAAGGGGCTTGCCATGAGTGAAAGGGGGGAAGGACTCACAGTAGTTATGGGACATGACCAGTTTGGAAAAGGTGGAAGGTGACGTCCGGAGGTGACGGAGGTCTGTCAGATAGCAAATGGTGACGGGACTTCGGGGCAAATATATTTACGCCACGTATAACAAGGGGCCTGCCAGAGGGGAAAACCATTTCGGACCCCCCCCCCCCCTTCGGTTAAAAGAAGATCATCCAGGGGGGTCCGAAATCCATTTTGGGTCGTCGATATGCGCGCCTATTTCTAAGCCGCAGATCTAAACGTGCTCTTTATCACTCATTCCGGACACCCCCTCCTCCATTAAAAGCAGAATGGATGGGGGGGTCCAGAATCCAATATTGACCATTGATTTAAGCGCTCGACCCTGGGTCGTCCAGATGCGCGCAAATGTTATGCGATTCCGGACCCCCCCCCCCCCCAAGTTAAAACCAGACCAATCGGGGGGGTCCGGAATGCTCTGTACATCGTAGATCTGGGCGCCGCGATCAGGACCATTGATATGTGCAGGGAGCATAAATGGGGAGCGGAAAACACATGCGCTGGGAAAAACTTAGGATAAATGCATTTTATGGGTTTTTCCCTAAACTTTTCAAGTAGACACCACCATGGGGCTTCGACCAAACGATCTTCTAAGCATATGAAACATGGTACCACATTTACATCAAGCTGGTTTTATTGAAATGAAACAATAAAGTGACTAGCCTATATACTAACCTATCTTCCTATGACAGTTAACCCAGATTAGACTGTTGGGTTAAGAAATTACTCTACCCTGGGGCTATCTGACCAGGATTAGACGGTCTGGCCAGATTTATTCACTAATCTACCCTAGACACTTTGGCTAAGATTAATCTGTTTAGCCAAATTTATTCACTACCCTATCAACATCAATTTAAAAATAACTTGGCCATGCTTGAAAGGTATGGACCAAGTTACCATTATTGCATGGGGCTTTTATTGCAATCCTTTTATGCCCTCTTTCTTTTTCTTTTTCTATTTTTTTTTTTCTTTTTTCTTTTTTCTTTCTTTTCTTTTTCTTTTTTCTTTTTCAAATTCTTTTTCTTTTCTTCTTCTTTTTTCTTTTTCAAATTATTTGCAGAATGAAAAATCATTTGTCAACAAAAATACTAGAGATAGATAATATCCCAGTCACCAGTTGATCCTATAATTTATAGGGTGATAACAGGTGGGATGACCCTAAGGCCATCTCTTTCGAATGTCATACGTATTTTCTTCAAATCAACAAAAATAGAGTTGTTGAAGGCCCAATCAATTCCTAACAATGCAGGGTAAGGACAACTGTCATCAACAATTTCAATTAGCTCAAAATATGCAAAGTTTCTAAATCCCTCAATGTCCACAGGGACATGCTCCAATTGTTCAAATGGGCTGACAACTTGCTGATTGGCCATGGGAATCCTGATAGGGGAATAGATCAGCTTGGGTTTTCCCATCAGTGCCCAAGTTTGCTTCGTCATGACATTGACCTCCGACCCTAAGTTGAGGACAACATAGTCTATATGATACTTTCCTATCTGATCATTCAAATGTAATTATTTATTTTTCCTTCTCTTGCCAATCTGGTGTACTACCCTATTCAGTAAAGAGTTTACCTTTCCTAGCTCATATTTCTTGATTAAGTTCTATAGCTCTTGTACAACATTCTCATCCTGAATTAACTTAAGAAAAGTGTACAAAAATTCGATGAGCTTACTTACCTCTTTTCCCTCTCTCAGAAAAGAAAACTGATCGAATACCAGTGGAATTCTATATTCTCTTACTTCTGGCCATGTTCTTGATGATGAGCCTTGATCTCTTCTGAATTCTTTCCTTGCATCTTCAAATGTTCATCTTTCTTTCTTGGCATAAAAAATTTGAGTCTTCTCCGCATATTTTCTGACTCTTGAGTCTTTTGTAGTCTTTCCCTGGGTCACTCTATCTTCTCCTGTAACAACGCCTCCTCGAGTAATAACAACGACTCTAGGGTCTACTTCGCGAGGTTAAACATATATTAGTTGCACTTGCATGTTCTGCTGAGGTCCTCGTCTTTCCCGAAGCTTAGCTAGTAGTATAGGGCAGTCCTCAATGATATGCCCAAAAGAGTTGCAATCACTGTAGGTGGTGCAAGGGTTCTGATAGTCCCTTGCTATATGCCCTGGCTGTGCGCAGTTGTAACAGATTATTTGTCCTTAGTCTTGACCCCTTCCTCCTCCTCGTCCTCGACCTTTGTATCTGCCGCGAGGATTGAGATTTCCTCTTCCTGGGGAGTTATACTATGCATTGTTTCCTTCTTGATGCACTTTTCCTTGGATATTGTATATGTCTCTTGATCTTTCATGAATAAGGTAAAATTCCCTACAATCTCTATCATCATGCCCTACTAACTTACAGAATGTGAAATACAAGTTTGTGGGTGTCTGAACATACTTCTGCATATAGTAGCACTCACCGGAGTGATGTCGATTTCTGCATACTTCACACCAGGGTAATGTGACTTGCTTCAAAGGGCTCGAAGCTACTGAGGCCAAATATTCATGAAATGCAGGGCAATGTTCCTTATCATGGCCCTCTGCTCTGCATCTTACACACCAGATGTCTTCTCTTTTGTCCTTTCCCTTATCCTTTTTTATGTCTTCGACCTGTAAAGACAAACTGGTCAGCTAGCTCAAGATCTGGATCATACTTGAGTTGGATTCTCCCATAGGGGATGATTCAAGCTTCATGGCAATCTCCAATGCCTCATACTGTGAAGAAATTTTTTGTTGCATCAAAGGAAATTTGATGTGTGGTAACAACGTAGAGATGAACCATTCTTTGTTTTGTTCATCTGGGATCTTAAAAGTTAATCGACCTGTTAAGGTATTGAATCTCTGATCAAATTCCCAGATAGGTTCGACAACCTTCTGTCTGATCTCCTTCAGCTCTGTAATACATCGTGACTCCGATTTGGTTTTCTTGAATTATGCAATCAACATGTTCTTGATCTCATTCAATGGTTGGGGTTGTGCAAGTCCTTGGAAAAGATTCATGTACCAACTCAGTGTGCGATCTCTAAGAGTAGTGCTGAACTGGGTTCTTTTGACAGCCTCATCAATGACATTCTTAATATTCCACATGGCTTCACATAGGAACCAGTGTTGATCTGGGTCTTCAGATCCATCCCCTCTAAAGATAGGGAACATCATCTAATCTGCCATAGATTTACCTGGGTTTCTTGTCTGAGTAGATGTTGAGCTGCTAGTAGTAACACTCTGAGGACTCTGGTGACTCTGATTACTCTAATTGCCTAGTTTTGTTGAAACAACAAGAGGCTCAATGATACTTACTTCAGTAGTCTGTGCAGTTCTTGATTTTTCTGGATCGTTCTGGCGAAGTTCTTCAATTGCTCCTTCCTCTGGCCTAGATGGTTATGGACGTTATTCATCTGTTAGATCTGCCTCTTCCCCACTGTAGAAACCTTCTTCTCTGTAGTTTTTCTTGAATAGGTTCTCAAGGTGAACCCCTCTAAACACTCTCCCACTGCGCGTATGTCCAGCTTCTGTGTCGCTGTCGCTGTGCGAATTTTTGAACATTAGCTTTTCTGGATTCAACCAATCTACTGTATCTTTAGAATGTTCTTCTCATGCAAAAGCATCTTGATTCTCAGCTTTAGAAAATGCAGAAATTTCCCTCTAGGTCCTTTGAAAAAGTATCTCTCATCTTGGCTATACGACTCGACTCTATCGATAGCAAATTCGGTGATATACCCTCCAATGGTACTATCAAACCAATGATCTATTGCTCTGGATACAACGTTGTCGAATATTTTAACCTTCTGGATCAACGTCGGCGTCCAAACCACAGGGGGTCTATATATGATCTCGAACTCGGTATCAGCTAACCTAGCCAACCACTCAAACAACTCCTGATGGATTCCTCCAAAGAAGATCTCGAGGATGTCGGTCAAAATGTATCTTTGTAGCCAATCTTCAGTACTCAGCTGAGCATTCTTGTTTTGGGCTTCAACGAAGTCCATCTATTGATCTTCTATCCACTTTTGAATCTCTGTCTTCGATGGGAACCACCTTGACATTCCCTCATGAATATTCTAGTCCCGATAAGGGAACCATTTGTTAGCACAGGGGTAGACCCGAGGTTCACTCCAAGAGCACACCAACAAGCCCTAGCTACTGGCCCTTTCGACAACACCTGTGAAGCAGATGCAGTCTCACCCGAAGCAACTATGAGGGGGTTTGCAGAACAGAGATGTACACAACCAAGGGAATATCAAGTGGATCCAGTACAACATTAACTCATTATGCATCTAACACTTATCAAGCTAGATCTATCCTGCACAACTATAGATCTGATCTAACACAACAATGCAAATAACAATATAACAATGACATAGATCAAAGAAACAATCACACTCAACGCAAGATATACATGGTTCACCCTCTCTCTAGGGCTACGTCCATAGAACTGTGCTTATGATTTATTAAGGTAAAGCTTACAGTTCTTGTCTGTGTTCTCTGCTTGTAGATCTTCTTCTTCTTCTTCTCTCTTTCTCTCCCCCTCCTATGCACCCAGCTGGAGGACTTGATCTTCGCACCCAGCTGAAGATCTTACAATGCCAGAAGGCTCTTACTCTCAACACTTCTCTCACTCACAATACAATATTCTCTCAATGAACAACAATCAATAACAATGATCAACAACAATACTGACCCGACCTAGGTCCTCTCGACCTCTATTTATACAATATAGTCCCTCACCGACATCCTTAGGTCGAGACCTAGGTGTCAAAAACCCTAGATATACAAACCCTAGGTGTCTAAAATCCCAGGTCAACTTGATCCTCTTTTCCTAGGCTTCACCACCTTGTTTCTCCTTTCTTCCCGTGTGGTGCTAATGGTGGATTTTCCTGCTATCTGAGTTGTCCTTGATCTATATACCTTGCTTATCTGTCATCCTTCATCTCCTCATCCAACAAATATCTTTCTTGGGCTTCGCTCCTTCTTTTCTGCTCTTTTTCTTACTTCGACCTAGTAACAGTCACTGTGTCTCCCGCAAAGTTCGCATTTTACCTCTTCTTCCTTGATCTTTGCTTGATTCCATACCCAAGGTCCAACATGCCCACTATGAAACTATTGATGCACGATGATACCAAGATGGTGTAATGCATATGCTTCCAAAACAAATGCAATGCAAACATGACACCTTATGTGATTTGTTCAATAATAGCCAATGCATATAAATGAAAAAAACATGGCGCTTTATGTGTTTTATGCAATAATAGTTAACACTTGACTATGCAAACATGACACTATACATCGTGTGTTGACAAATATGATGTACAATTGACACAAATGTGACATAAATAGTGACACATCCCTTAGCATCGTATTTTGCATAGTTCAAACTGAAAAATTTTCCTTGGAAAATTGCATTGGGAGATTATGCTAATTATGATACTACAACCCTGTAATGTAGTATTGTTGTAGATATTTCATGTGGTTCCTATCTAAACATGTCCTATAGTATTAAAAAATATCATATAATTTCCCTCGAACATGGGTAATCGAAGATACATTTGTCTCAAGGGAGGTAACAAGGGAAAGACATGCTATCTCTCTAGTACATCTAAGATAGCCAATTAAGTTTGTCAGTGTTTTAATGTCAATGCCAATTTTAGTGTTTGCATCTCGACTTGGTGATTGGGGGTTAAGGTTGAGAACTTCTTTGGTTGTTGGTGGTGGGTTTTGCTTTTTATCATGCATATTCTCCATTTCAATATAATTTATAGGGTGCAATTAAACAAGAATAGAACATTTTTATTTCCTTTCTAAGTTCATGGCATTTAATAAGCGTAGACATAATAGTTAGATAGAAAAAAATACCTTGTATTTGAAAGAATGAGGGAGAAATTGTTGGAAGTAATGAATGGCAATAATGACAACCTTCCTCATCCTCATCACAGTCAGATCCACTACTCTAGTGCTCCAAAGTGCTCCTCTTCTCCTCTAGAATGCATTGTGCGATGTTGAAACAACATAAAAGCCACAACCCTTTTTTTAATTGATACACATAAGAACCAATGCATGCCTATGAATTCACAGACATTAGTAATGTGTGAGTTCTTAAAACATGCATGCTTTCCTTTAAATCTTCATTGCTGGATGACTTGGTAGGTTTGTGTTGTGGTTCAAAGACTTCAAAGCTAGTTTAAAAAGAATATGTGCATGTTTTTTATTTGTGATTACCACTTTTAACCCATCAATTTCAGGTGAGGGCCCATATAAATATATTTACAAGATTCCAACTCCCCAACATGTCACTTTAAATTTTCCAAATTCCAATTTATTACCGGTCTAATGTTTCCTAATTAGTGATACTATTGTTATCCTAATACTAAATACTAAAAGGTTGTGAACATCTGAGGTTGTATCCCCAACCAAATCAACCACATAAATGGAGTGTGTAGTCCAAATGTCGACTTTTAGGTTTTTTTAAGGGCATATTTTCCGATCAATTTTCTCTGAAATCCAGCTAAAAATTGTTGAAACTCCAGATTTGAATGATTAAATCTTATAACTTGAATGCCATAAGAGTTTTTTAGATGCTGAATTCATTTATGAATTCAAAAATATAATTTAAACAACAAAATATAATGATTTCACTAAGATCTCTATTTCGATGTAAAAAAAATATTAAAAAAATTAAACATTTACACAAAACCGAAATAGATGAGTTTCAGTTAATTCCCATATAACCCGAAGTGTCAACTATCCCATAAAAGTAGTGCAATTCTCTAATACTCATCGCTCTTTGATGTGTCCATAAATCGAATTTCTTTAGGTTTTACTTACCATGTCATTATTTGCGATTACCTATAACGAAATCCTTCACTTTAATTAAGTAATCAAGGGGACCACGATGCCCATTACACAATATTAAACTTTGTGTGAAGACGCCGGAATCAAATTTGATTTACTTTTACGGACCATGAAAACGTGTTAAGGAATATTTTCATTTGATGGGAAAATCAAGCGAATTAAATGGTCTTTGGTGTGAACATACACCATTCGCCAGAAAGATATCCTTCACTGTAATACGAAAATTTGTGGAAATGCGTGTCGTTATAATTTAATATTTTGAATTTTCTTTCACTTTTAATTTTCAAATACCACCGACGAAATATGCGCTGAGAAATCCTTCGGAAAATTTGAGTGTGGGGTTGGCCTTAAAAAGATATTGTTTTGTGAGCATGGATAGTCAACTCGATGGGATATTATTTATTTTTTATTTATAAAAGCATGGCATCTTCATCGCAATTTAAGCAGGAAGAATCTGTGAATCTGTTACATTACAGGACGAAAAACATCGGCATCTATGGTCTTGTCGATGTATTGAAGCCATCTATTCTCCTCCTTCATCTTCATCTCATCAGCCGTTGTGTTCGTCTGCATCATGAAAATTCATGTTAAAGATCATGGCAGGGAGCCTCCCTTCACTCTGGATCAGATCGCGGAGTTACTCGGGCTTTTCAGTGGAGTGCTAGTATTCATTAGCCTTCTCGGACTGGATATAGTGAACGCCAGAAAGAAGAGAGCCCATTGGTTTCCTGGGCATGCTCTCGTCCTCAGTGCTCTGATCATCCAGGTTATGAACTTGCTCAACGCAGAGAGCACTTTACTAAAAGAGATCTTGGACGATCGAAAGGCATTGTACGGTGAGTTAGTTAAGAATAACTTGTTTATGATACATAGCAGCAGGGTAATGTTATGTATGATTGTAGCCTACATGTTGCCAGGAATGGCCCGTCCCGGCTATGAAGATTCATGGGGCAAA
>JZKD02S2248359.1:417972-428693 GCA_000966675.3 Picea glauca
AAAGTATGTGGAAAGTTAAGGTGATTGAAAATGGAGCAGATTCTCTGGATTGGAAGAAGGCAGGGGCGGTGAACGCCTTATGCAAATTATGCAATAGTATAAATTGCGGTTCAACAGAGAATATTATGGATCTGGTGAATGAATTACAGAGTGTACTAGCAGACATTATAGGTGGTTGCATAGAGAGTGTGGGGGGCACATTAATGGATAACTGTACTAAATGGGCACAAGATTTCCACGAAGGTAAATTGCTCAAAGCAGTTTATATAGCCGGTAAGTATAAGACACTGATGGAACAGCTGGGATTGAGTCCGAACTTGCACTTTGAACAGCTGGAATTGTGTCCGAACTCAAGAACAACAGAATCCTCAATGGTATCTTGCAGTAACTGTGAAGTAACTGTGAACTGAATGTTCAATGAAATCACTGTCTCAACATGCATTCAAACAGCCTAACGTCATCCAAGGAGCTTATAGATCCCAGCACCACCTTACCTTATGTTGTAACTTTTTTTAAGTGTTTCTGGTTATGACTTATAAAAATATTCTATTCCATGTTTTTAAATAAATATTTAGAGTTGGGTGATTTAAAGTCTCCGGATAGCTTCTAATAATAGTGAAGTTAGAGTTCTCCTTATTCAAGTTTCAAGATATTGTTGGTACCAACACTCCGTCTTGAATTAACATTTGACTCTATCTTATTTGATGGGAGAAATGATTTTATGGATTATTTAGGTGCGATGGCTGATATGAGTGGTTTGCTTTGAATTATATGAGTATTTTGTGACGTATCTGTTTATTACATTGAATATGCTAACTATTGAATTAGCATACTATTTTCTTCATTCAATTATTTTTCATTTAAAATTTTTCCATTTTTAACATGAAAATTCAAAGCAACTTGACTTTAACATTGGTTTCTCATTTAGTTATTTTTCATTTTAAATTTCTCTATTTTCAACATGATACCTTTCAATGACTAGTAAATGATTTCATAATATGTTTTTTTATTTTCAGGTGGTTAATGAATGAAAATTGTGATTATCATCATGATTTGACAATGGAATCCAAGAATAAATTTATTATTATTTTTATACATTTTTTCTTGTTTTTCTAATATTATTTGATAATATTTCAAAAAGAAATGATCTCATTGAACTAGAGAACTAGCTTTAAATAAATAATCAAGACAAGACTTTCTTTAGTCTTAGTCCTAATGACCATAATCCTTTTCCTGACTTAAAACTATGAATAATGGTTAAATTTTCTTTATGTATTTGGACCTTTCATTTGAATTACATGACATTACAAAGGCCATTACTATAAAAGTTCTAGTTACTATCATGTCATGGTATTCAAGTCACTATTGTTATTACTTGGTCATTATACAAATTTCTTTGCAATTAATAAAGTGAATTGATTACAAGGTACAGTATCTTTAAGGCATGCATCTAATAAAACAAGTGGTCCAAGTGGACTGATTTAACAATTCATTTTTTTGCATTTGTTTATAGTTTGTTTGTAAAGTAAGCATAGATATGAGTTTATTTTTATTTTTTGTATTGTTTTATTACATTAATAATTAAATATTTGATTTAAAACAATACATAATGGAACATTCCATAGTTGTTTTCAAATATTTTTGTTATTATTAGGATTTGATTTTTTTTAGCATGAATTTGCCTTTAAATTATTTGTTTGTTTTTTTTTTTTATTTTTAATAATTTTTTTGATTGTTTTGTTTATATGTTTTTATATATTATGAAAGAGAGTTGGAATTGTTCATTTTGGAAGAATAATTTCTAAAGGAATCAAATGAGAAAACTAAAAAAATGTTTCACTTCTCAAGAGGAAAAATCAAATCTTCATTTCTAAGCAAATGGTAATGAATTTATGGAAACACTCGAAAACCTACCTGCAGAACAGAGCAATTTACCTTAATGGCGAGGATTTTCTCCAGAAATAATAGATTTTGGGAGATACAGACACATCTTTGACATGCAATTTTCCATATTTTCTGTTACGGTCAGCCTTTAATTTGGATTTTGTTTGAACTACCCAACAATATCATAGATTTATGTTTAGCATGAAATTAGTTAAATTAAATTAATTTATGTAGTCTGGGCTTACAAAAAGAAGATTAGATCTCTGGAAGAAACAAGGTGGAACATGGAATAGTGAATGGACTTGGAGTAATTTTGGAGTTTTTTTAAAATATAATATCATTTGTTTTCATTTATGTTTTCATTTATGTGTTCATTTTCTTCCTATCATAGCTTTGTAAAATGAAACCTTGGCTTTTGTCGACGTTTTATCTTACCAAGTTATCAATTCTTTTTGTGATTGAGAGATAAATGCATGTGTAAAATGTACTAGATTTTTCTTATGCAAATTATAATGTGTTTAATTATTTCTTTTTAATGAAATGTGTTTCGTTAATTGAAATAATACATTATTATTCTCTATAAAGGATTGATCTCAAAGTTTTTTCCTAAATCTACTCTATTTTGTTGAAAATTTTCACCATAATTTTGTTGGACTTGAAGTGCAACATTGTCTGTCCAAGAATTTCTTTTACAAGTGGACAATCTAACTAATATTTGAAGGAGAGGATTCAACCATTCGATTGCAACTATGCTCATGATCATGATAGCTTAGTCATTGTATTTTGTCATAATTTTTTTGTATGGTTTGTTTGAATGTAAATTTTTAATTGTAACTGTTTAGTTTAAATGATTTGATCATTTGAATAACTGTTGTCATAAATTACATTCAAAATCATTTAGTTTAGTTAGATTGTTAGCTTAGCTTGAATATTATTGAATATTATTGTTTCAGTATGATTGAAGTTTGAATTATTTGTCTTCTTTATTATTTATAGATATTGTTTATGTAACGAACCTGAACCAAGCAACGTACAACAGGTCAATTTTTTTTCTTTTAAGGATGTGTTAAAAATTAAAACATTAGAATAAATAGTCTACATTGTGGACACATCAATTACATAATGCAATGATCTGTCATTAAATTTCATTTCACGCGAGATGTCTAATCACAAACTAGTCTTAAATCACATTAAAATTTCACAGTGCAAGATAAGTAATCCGTTTATTTTCACGATGCAAATACTGCCAATGAAGCATCCCGACAATGGTTCATGTACATATCATATTTTAATTTAATTGGCACAAATTTTCTATGAAGCATTTCAACAAAAACCACTACAATCACAAACAACCCTTTTTTGAGGGGTACAATTATAATCTACTATCCATTCATTCATTCACGCAATAATGAGAGCAAATTTACCAAGTATAAAATTCAAGACGCCGTAAACATCACAAGAGAACAAGAAATGCCATTGTCTGAAATAATCTATTCTAAAAGTTGTTATTAAAATTAAGGCCAGTTCCATCTAGTCCAAGCTCTGATGCCAAGTATTGTAATCCAGAGAAATTTAATATCAACTTCCATCCCAAATGAGAAGTCAAAAATCAACCTCTGAAGAGAAAGTATAAGATTTTATTACAGGAATAAAGGTCCAACGGTGAGGCTCAGACAAGATCAAATTCCTAGGTGTTACCAAAGGGCTTTGCTACTACTAGTATCCTTTAGGGAATTTAACTTTAAAACTTAACAAGCGAATTTTCTTGGTTTGTTACAACTAGGAGATATATAACCCTTGTCAATCTCAATTCTCTCCTCAACAGAACCCATGGTTCAAGGATGAAGAAGTCTCTCTAGAGAGACCAGCCTTAGGATGAACCTTGTCTAAAGCACCAACATTCATCTTACCCTAAGTCGATAAGACTGCCTTTATGGAAACACAGATCCTTACATTTCTCCCTTCCTAGTAGAGGCAACATGAGAAGCCAGTACCATACAATCAGTCTACCATTCCATCAAGAGTATGCATAATCGACTCCTTCAACTAGATCAGCTCTTCGCTCCTCACTTGATGGCATCCCATTTGCGAGGATTGGACCACTTCCTCAAATTATAACGTATTCTATTACCTATATCATTCTGGAACAACACCTCTTTTACAAGGGTGGGTGTATCAACCCTGCCTCTTTTCGAACCAAGAGCATAGGTGTCCTATCAGTTATTCTCTTTGATAAGCTAAAGACAAGATACTGTGGCAAAACTCCCCAAACGTGAAATGAGATTAAGGATCTTCTGGGAGAAAAATAAGATTGATTAAAGGTAATTGAATCCTGTGCCCTAGGAAAATCGATCAATGCCTCTGAGGGTTCAAATAAATCTAGTTTTCGAAGAAGGGTAACCGGGGTAATTCCCAACAAAAAAGGTGGTGTCTAGAATTACTACTGACATGCGTCCGCCCTTGACTGCTCCCTTCCTCGCACCACTCACAAGACGTTGTGACTCTTAGGACCTGCGTACAACCCTTCTTAATGATCGTGGGATTAGAGAAGGCATGCGTATAATCTTTTCACCCTTTCTGCAGTGGTCGTGAAGCATTCACAGATTCTAAAATGATGACAATTCATATGCATATGAAAGAAAATTTGTTGTTGCAGGAATAGATTGGGTTGCATTTGATACTAAATTCACCGTAGAAGAATAAATTGGATACAATAAAAAATTAAATTTGTTGTGGAAGAAAATAACCATTGTATTCTAACATTAATTTTTGGTTGCAACGAAGAGACAGGGAGGAATTTTGAGAATTAAAAATCGTTGTTGCAGTAATGGTTCATTACATTCTAATAATAATTTTTGGTTGCAGTGAAGAGACGGGGAGGAATTCTGAGAATTAAATCACTGCTGCAATAATGATTCATTTCACTCTAATAATAATTTTTGGTTGCAGTGAAGAGACAAGGAGGAATTCTAAGAATGAAAATTGCTGCTACAGTAATGGTTCATTGCATTATAATAATATTTTTTGTTGCAGCGAAGAGACAGGGAGGAATTTTTAGAATTAAATCGTTGCTTCAGTAATGATTCATTGCAATCTAAAAACAATTTTTGGTTGCAAAGAAGAGACAGGGAGAAATTCTGAGAATATAAAATCCATGCTGTAGTAATGGTTTATTGCATTCTAATAATAATTTTTGGTTGTGGCGAAGAGACAGGGAGAAATTATGAGAATTAAATCACTGTTATAGTAATGATTCATTGTACTCTAATAATAATTTTTGGTTGCATCGAAGATACAAGGAGGAGTTCTGAGAATTAAAATCCTTGTTGTAGTAATGGTTCATTGCATTCTAATAATAATTTTTGTTTCAGCGAAGAGACATGGAGGAATTCCGAGAATTAACATCATTGAGAGGAGATGGCTTGGTTGCATATGCTTACAACAACCTTGGATGGAGATGGAACCAAAAATCTAGACGATAGTTCATGTTGTTGTTACCGAGGTAGCTGCGTCTCAAGGTAGCGCTCTTGAATTTAAGAATTCCAAGAAGGTCCACTAATCTAATAGAAATAGCCAGTTCTACACACTGATGTATCATGAGAATATATATATCAATGGAGCATATACAGAGAAATTCACTGGGGGTAAACTGAAGGATAACAAATGAAAATTTTCTACTATGTTTAATTAAGTAAAACACAACAATGCCAGAACTTCACCACGTCTACTACTCAACCATCAAGGAGACTTGTGAATTCAAGAATTGAAATCCATCATAGATGACAGCATAATTCAAAAACTACAACAGTTTATGCAGGATTCTAAGGCCACATTCATTACATAGATCTCACATAGACTCACATAACATATTGGTTTAGTCATAGAAATTACAATACTGTTGCGCGAGATCATAAGGCTACATTATACAATTAAATTCAATACAATTTTTAATTCTAAAAATACCATATTCGAAGACGACGGAGTCAAATATGTTCTTCCACAAGGCGCTCCTTCCGACCTCGCGCTTGCTAATCGTTGAGACTTCACCGGTACCTCCTATCCAACGCTAGGGGTACTCTCTTTCCACCTTAGCCCATCGAGCCGCAAATGGGCCACAAACAACTAGAAACATAACAAGATATCTCCCATCTCACCTCGCAAGGTCGATATACCACTCTCCATCCGAGCTGGGTATCCCAACTCCCATAAGTAAAATCAGTCAAGAAAAATCTGGCAACATAACCTTACACATACCAGTCGTGATCCATACCCTTTCTCCCCCATTTGTTTTATAGAGTTCCTCTTAGTGACACTTCCATTTGCACATTAAATTTGTTTTATTAAAAGTTAATTAGGAAAACTTCTCCCCCGTACACTTGTCACCCGATCCCTTAGTTGCACCAGAAATTCATTTAATTAATTAATTAATTTTCCAATTTCCCTGACCCACCTAAAAGCATTCCTAAAAACGCTCTGTGATGTCCCTTTGTTCCCTCACATTCCCTTTATGACTAACGCCTTTGTTAAATCTTAGTTGAGTTCAAATTTGGAAAGTTCTCTAGACTAGATTCCCTTCTATGTTCCACATTCCTTGTGTATTTAAGTTTCCCCTTTTTGGTCTAAGTTCTAAATTAGAAAGTTTTGCACATAACTAACAATTAAATGTTTTTGGATAAATTATTTCTCCTTTAATTTTTAAATTTGAATTTTATTCATCCCCCCCTTTATTAATTGATTAATTAGTTTTAGTCCTTAAACCCCAATTATACCTATTCTCTACTTTCAACTAGGCTTAGCAAAATTGTTTTTTTTAAAGGGAAAATTTATAATTATTAAACTTTACTCATGCAACATTTATTTTAAGGTTGACCAGGTCAAAATGAGACATTTTTTTCTAGGTACCTATGTTCATTGAATCGCCAGTGTTAAAAACCACGACATGCCCTTCAAGACGCACTACATGCTCCAAGGGTGCCAGTCGCCCTTCATTCAATTTCATTTATGTGACGTGCCCTTCAAGATGCACTACGTGCTCCAAGGGTGCCACTCATCTTTTGACTGATTTTGGTAGATGTCCAACCCTTGGAGTCAATACTCTATCAGGCGACCTTGTGGGAGACTAAGGGCCTCTAAGGAATAAGTACGTCGCCTTATTGCGCGCCCCTTAGATTCTTCGTGAGCAACTGTCTCGTTCTTCCCTCACGACATTGTGGATCTCTCAAACTAGGTAATCGTTAACCTACAGTTCGAGCCACGATGTGAGTGCTAGTAGGCTGTTGCAGGGATGCTGCCACAACTCTCCCTCAATATCTTTGGTTTTCGTGCATGACCCCTTTACTCCAAATGTGAGTCTGATTAGCAAGCAATCATCATTTTGCATCCATCAACGAAACATCTCAACGATCCATAAAAAACATCATAAAATTCCACTCATATGTCACATATGCAATAACAAAAATACTCAAACCATATACGTTCCACTCCCTAACTCGATCCAGAGTCCAAGGAGGTCCATCGATTCCATCGACATACTCAATCTATCAAGAGTCTTGCACACTCAGGCGAAACTAGTCAATAGCACCTGTCTATACATAATAACATAACATAACATCATAAATCACAATATCATAATCAGAATCCATAAGTGAAGCAATCAATCATATCATGAACCGGATCACTTGCACGCAAGTGTCCTCAAAGAATAAGTCACATCAGATACGTGCAAGAGACGGATGTTACTTACACCCCCTTTTTTTTTAAACTTCATCTCAAAGTTTCACAGTATACAAGTGCATAAATAAATTATCTGATAATATCTAAATGTCTAGCTATCAAACAAAAATGGAAACTACTGACGCATATCATATGCGTCCTCCTAGGTAGTTGAGTGTGGACTGTAATTGTCCCACTGGACCTTGACCTAATCGATAGTTTGACACCATAGATGTTGAATGTGATGGTCCAAAAAGCGGATTGGCTCCACTGTGAGTGCACCCTCGCCCAACATCCGAAAAAAACTCAATTCAATCACATGAGTAGGATCACTGACCTAAATTCGCACACACATACAAGAAAAACATAGCACAACTCCTCAAAGAATGAGGCACATCTAACCTATAGGCCTTCCACATAATTATGGTCAACGTGATGCGCATTGACAAACCCTTCTAATGATCCTTCACTTCTTCCATCCTTTTTCGTATAGTTTGTATTTGTTCTTCCAATTCGTGGATCGCTTTTGGTCCTACTAGGACCCCATCCTCGAGTCAATCCCAACTCAAAGGCGTTCAACACAATCACCCATAGAGAAATGCAACGATTCCATATTCAAGGTACCTTGATGGTTGTTGTTGCATGCAAACTCGACCAGCGGCAAGAACTATTCCCAACATTTATGTTGGTCCAACACACACATACGCAACAAAAGATTCTAAAATTGGTTCGTTCATTCAGTCATCCTATCTATCTCAGGGACATGTTGTACTAAAGTTCAGTGGTGTTCCTAAGGCCTCTTGGAAAATCGTCCAAAATTGTCTTGCAAAAACCGATTCCCTTATCAAACATGATTCTTTTGGTACGTCTCACAGTCTTAATATCTCACTGATATAAACTCTAGCTATACCTGACGCCTGATGCGTCGTACGCACAGGGAAAAAATGTGAACTCTTCATCAGGGTGTCAACTATCAAGAAAATATATTCGTGCCTCCTTGTTGTCAGCAGAAATTTTCCCAATGAATTCCATCGAAATGACCTCCCATTTTGATTTCGGAATAGTGTGTGGCCGTAGCAATCCCATCAGATGTCTATGTTCATCCTTCACCTACCAACCTTCTAGACATATCACCACGCAGTTAACGATGTTCACCTTTATCCCTTCTAGAAGAATAAGGGCTTAAGGTCTGTCCTCATCTTCATGACTCATGGATGAGCCATGTACACTACTCTATGAGATTTGTATAAGATCAAAACTTCCCAATTCATCGTTGGGCAGTAATTAGATCTGGTTATTATATCTCAATGATCTGTCGTTGTCCACAATATATCCTTCAATTTTGGTACCAACATGGTGTCTTGTCCGATAGAATTCCTTAACCTCCTTATACCATTCATCGTCACACTGTAGTTAGAATCATTTCATGAAGATTCTTTTGAATAGGAACCACCAAAAATATGCGTGGTCTTCGACTCAATGCATCCACAACTCTATTCAATGTTCCTATTTTGTAGGTAATATCAAAATCGTATTCGCTAAGAAGTTCTGACCAACACCTTTGTCGCGCATTCAAGTCACTTTTAATAATAATGTGTTGCAAACCACATTGGTCTATTTTTTTTGTTTGAAATTATGTCCAATCAGGTAGTGTCCCCGCACTCTCACAACATACAAAGTGGCTAATAACTCCAAGTCATGCGTCATGTAGTTCTCCTCATGATTCCTTAACTTTCTTGAGATGTAAGCGATCACTAGACCATTTGGCATCAAGACTCCACCTAAGCCTTCCTTGGATGTGTCTGTGCATACCAAGAAGTCCTCATCCATGTCAGAGACTTTTAATATCGACGCTGTCGTCAACAACTCCTTAAGCCTTCAAAATGATTCTACGCATTTCTCGGTCCACACAAACTTATTTTTATTCTTTTGACATTCTGTAATCAGATTGTTATCTTCGAAAAACCCTCGACAAACCATGGATAATATCCTTCTAATCCCATGAAGCTACACACTTCTAGGACATTCATCGATGCAGGCTATTCCATAATAGCCTCTACCTTCACTGGATCCACAACGATACCTTCACCGAAGATAACATGCCCTAAATAATGAATATTCGATTGATAAAAAGAGAATTTCGAGAGTTTCCCAAATGACTTGTTCTCTCGAAGACACTGTAGTACCAAGCGCAAATGTTTGACATGTTCTTCCATTTCGAGATTAATTGTCGGATAATCCACAGTTGGTGTCATTTTTGTCATCGACGCTTCGAATCCGAATCGGGATTCATCATCAGGACGAATCATCCTGATGATGAATCCCGATTCGGATTCGAAACGTCGATGACAAAAATGACACCAACTGTGTATTATCCGGCAATTAATCTTGAAATTACTCACCACAGAAATCTGAAAACAACATGTTCTTCCATTGTCCGAGAATAAAATCAAAATATCATCAATGAATACTTGAACGAACTTGTCCAAGTATTTGTGAAACACCCCATTCATCAAGCTCATGAATACCCCGAGGGCGTTTCTCAATACTAACGGTAAAATGGTAAACTTGTAATGTCCAAACCACGTCATGAACGTGGTCTTTGTTGGGTCGCAAAAATACGACACTTTATTCATCTTTCATATACCATTTGTCGCCTTTATTTCCATTTCATTCTTCCATAAAACCATAATTATCATCACTTTTATAAAAACATATAGGTTTACATTTCCATTTTCCAAATTATTTATTTTGAGTATTTTTAAGAGAATTTGTGACTAAATATTAGAAAATTAACATATTTTCATTATATCTCAAAGTTGGATGAGTTTTGTGATGACTACAGGTATATTTGAAGATTTTCACAAAGTCAAAAATCACCACCTAGCTTCAAATACGAATTTCATCTTCAAGCTTTGATTTGGAGATAATCATTCAAGCTAACTTCAAGGAGAAGATCATGGATAGAATATCTTATCTAAGATATTTGTGGAGAATTTGAAGGGATAGATTGAGAGAAAAGTGGATCTGTAATTATGAGTTTGTTATCTTTATTCATGTATAAATAAGTGGGTTCTCTCCTCATTTGGGAGGAGGCCTCTCTCTAGAATAGAGAATAGAAGAAT
>JZKD02S2248359.1:428743-441919 GCA_000966675.3 Picea glauca
ATTTTAGCTTTCATATTTTCATAGTTAGATTCAATTTCAATTGTTTTCATAAGTTAGATTCAATTTCAGTTTATTTCATAGTTAGAGATAGTTTCAGTTGCAAGGTTTATTAGATCAATTTCCTTTGATGCAATTTCATACCTTTTAGATTTTAGATTTAGTTTAACTGTTTCCTTTCGAATGTTAGAGTAGAATAGATTTCTTTAGCCCTGCATATACTTTGCGTACATCTCATAAGATTACAACTCCGGATTGATAATTTATGTCGCAATTACTATCATATAATTCTCTCGATAGTCTTATGAATGCCTTCCTCCTTGACCCGTAACTGGTGATACCCTGACCTCAAGTCGATCTTTGAAAACACCATCACACCTTTCATCTGATCAACAGATTGTCTAATCTTGAAAACATATATTGGTTCTTGATTGTTGCCTTGTTCAATTGACAATAGTCAATGTAGAGTCTCCATGAGCCATCTTTCTTCCGTAGGAAAATAACAAGTGTACCCCAAGATAACATACCTAGAAATATCAGTGCTAGGTCCAACAACTCCTTCCATTGGATTTTCAACTCCTGTAACTCAAAGGTTGAAATATGATAAGGCGCTCTTGCTATCGGTTTAGTTACAATATTTCAAGTCGATTATAAACTCCAACTCCTTTGTGGTGGCAATCTGAGTAATTTTCTTGAAACAAATCAGCAGTACCCATGCCATGGAAAGGTCCTTTAAATACTTTCATCACAACCTTGTCATTCAACACCAAGATTGCATATATCTTGCATCCCTGTGCATGATCTTCTATATAGGTAGGGAAGAAATGAACCTCTGGGGTACTCCTTGGTTTCTTCCTACAATCACTCGTCTATGTCCCTCATCATCGAAAAAACTCAACCATTTCATCTTACAATTGAGTATTACCTCATGCGATTTCAACCAGTCCATACTAACCATGTCGCCAAGATATTACACTATTCCCCAAGTTAAAACGATAGTTCATACCCCTTCCTCCAACCATCCAGTTGGCACTCGAAGCCATATCGATGAATCTAAACTTGTTGTGTTGAATTCCTTTACCTGAATCCCTTCAACACGATACTAGGAATAGATATCTCTGTATCACTGGGATATCACAAATACTAAAGTTTGGTCAATGATGGTAGCTGACACATCAACCACAATGGTCATGCGCTCGACCTGGCAGTTCTTCACCACGATCATGAATCCTATGGGCCTTTCCCATATCCACCATGGTAGTGTGTCCTATTGACCCAACCACTCTAGCCCTTTCAACCAGACAATATTGCTGGTATGGTGGCTCTACACATGACCATCGCCCCTCTCCGATCTTGTACTCCTGGACCCAAAGTAGAAGTCGTTGTCCTACCAGCCTATGATCCTAGTTTATTTTTTTGACAAGCCTAACTGTGGTTGTTGGCGGTCGTCCCCTGTAGGGGGTCTTCTACTGAGGAACCCATCATAGTGGTGTCGTGAACAAGGGTTCTATAGACATATATTTATACCAAGATGTCTTGTTTGGTTGGCATCCAATGTTGTTGTGCACCAGATGTTGTCAGTCTAAACAGTTTTGTAGGAGTCCTTCCCTGATTCCCCTGGTCAATTCTTCCTCAGCTATGAGGCCTACTATACTGCATCATGGAACACCTGAGGAATTTAGATCCTCACCTTTGCATGAAATCCGGAGTTAAGGTTGATCGTGAATTTGCTTATCTCTAGATTCTTTGTGTTCAGATGTAGGGCATACCGAAGTAGCTCCATAAATCTAGTCTCATAATCTCGCACTGTATGACCAACCTTTCGTAAGGAGTTGAACTCATTAAGATGGCACTCAATGAATTCCTCTGACAATTACTTCTCCCGGAACAGTTCCTCGAATCGTTCCTATAACATGGCTTCAAAGACCAGGTTGCGTTGAGGTAGGAGAGTCTTCCACCATAGAAGAGAACACCCCTTTAGATGAAGACTACCATGCGGACCTTCGTGCTGTAGGTTGTCACTGCGAAGCAAAAATCACATTTTCTTATTCTCAAGACATGCCTCGATGGTTGATACATCCGCGGCACTCGCGAACTCGAGAAATTAACCTTCTCGATTTCTCCATGAATGCTACCAGTACTGGTTGGGGCACACTGTGGACCCTTAGGGGTACAGGTGCCTTGGCCTCATAATTATCCGAACAGTTAAACAAAGCCTCTGACATTTCCTTGGAAGGACCTTATCAGATCTTCCATGTCCTGCACAACAATCTTCTCATTCCCAAAAACTTGTTCTTCTACTTGGGGTTGAGACCCCTAGGGCACTAGCGCTTCTGGAGGCGTCTCACCTCCTCCCCTAGCACCACTCTTTGAATCTCTATGATGTCCTCTAACCATGATTACCGCATGGACATGTTAAAATTTTAATTAGTGCTAAGTATTATTCAAGGGTTTAATTCAGTGGAAGGCGTGACTATCTATAGTCACAGGGTTGAACCTGCTCTGATACCACATGTGAGGACCCCGTCGTTACGACAACCAAGCGACGTACAACAAGTCAATTTTATTTTCTTTTAAGGATGTGTTAACAATTAAAAAATTATAATAAATAGTATACATCATCGACACATCGATTACATAATGCAATCATTTGTCATTAAATTTCATTTCATGCAAGATGTCTAATTACAAACTAGTCTTAAATGACATTAAAATTTTAGGGTGCAAAATAAGTAATCAATTTATTTTCACGTCACAATTACTGCCAATGAAGCATCCCAACAATGGTCAATCTACATATCATATTTTAATTTCATTGTTGCAAACTACCTATGAAGCATTTCAACAAAAACCACTACAATCACAAACAACCCTTTTTCGAGGGGTACAATTATAATCTACTATCCATTCATTCCTTCATGCAATACTAAGAGAAAATTTCCCAAGTATAATACACAAGATGTCGTAAACATCACAAGAGCACAAGAAATGTTAGTGTCTGAAATAATCTATTCTAAAGGTTGTCATTAAAAGTAAGGTCAGTTCCATCTAGTCTAAGCTTCAATGCCAATTATTTTAAGCCTTGCAATCCGACAAAATTCAATATCAACTGCCATCCCAAATGTGAAGTCAAAAATCAACCTCTTAAGATCAAGTATAAGATTTTATGACAGGAATAAAGGTCCAACGATGATGCTCTGACAAGATCAGCTTCCTAGGAGTTACCTAAGGGCTTCGCTACTACTAGTATCCTTTAAGGACTTTAACTTTAAAACTTAACAAGCAACTTTTCCTAGTTTGTTACAACTGGGGGATATATAACCCTTGCCAATCTCCATTCTTTCCTCAATGGAACCCGTGGTTCAAAGAAAAAGAATACTCTCTAGAGAGAACAACCTTAGGCTCAACCTTGTCTAAATCACCAGCATTCAGCTTACCCTAAGTCAATAAGACTACCTTTATGGAAACACATATCCTTATGTTTCTCCCTTCCCGGTAGAGGCAACATGACTAGCCAGTACTATACAACGAGTCTACCATTCCATCGAGAGTATTCACAATCAAATCCTTCAACTAGATCGACTCTTCTCTCCTCACTTGATGGCATCCCATCTGTGAGGATTCCACTTCCTCGACTTCTAATGTAGCCTATTACCTATATCATTTTGGAACAATACCTCTGTTCCAAGGGTGGGTGTATCAACCCCACCTCTTTTCGAACTAGGAGCACAGGCGTCATATCAGTTATTCTCTTCGATAAGCTAAAGACAAGATACTTTGGAAAAACTCCCCAAATGTGGGATGAGATTAAGGATCTTTTGGGTGAAAAATAATCTTGAATAAAGGTAATTGATGCTTGTTCCCTAGGCAAATCGTTCGATGCTTCTGAGGGTTCGAATAAATCTAGTTTTCGAAGAAGGGTAATCAGGGTAATTCCCAAGAAGAAAGGTGGTGTCCGGAATTACTCCCGACACGCATTGATCGAGGTGGATATCGGTGGCCACCCACCTTTTCCAATTTTCTCAAAACAATTTTCTGGCAATTTTGACAATTTACTATTTTTAGCAGTTTTTAACTTCTAGGGCCATTTTGAGGGCCTAAATGAAGGTTTTTCGGGATTTAACTTCTCAGTGATAGCTAAAGGCTCAAATTGATCCCTCAAAATGAATCTCCTCGACGATACCTTTTCAATGGGCTATCATTCTCCTAGAACGAAGATCGTATGAAAAAGTTACAACCCCGTGAAGTTGATGTACTAACTTACCCAAATGGGGCCCACATGAATTTTGGTGCTTCATCTCCTAGGGTTAGGTTTTGGATGTATATGGTTTTTGAAATTCCTATTTATTATAAAAAGGCCTTTAGAGCCTCATTGTAATGATGTTCTTGCGAATGAGCACAACCGTCACATCTCTTCTCAGAGATAAGGCACCACCATTCTAGCAAGCTTGTTTTCCGCTGCATTTTACAGTTTCATCTTATCTACTTATTGAATAGAAAACCAGTTTTACTGTATCTCTGTTATTTTTTGTTAAGCATATTTTAATAATCTGTATTCATTTCATTCATCTCATAAAATATGGATTAGTGGTATCAGAGCGGTCTGCTCCTTGTCGTCTTAATGCATGTCCCCAATTAGGTCAGGGTACAAATAATTGGGTCTCAAGCTTGTTTCTCTTGAGGAAAAAATCCCTCACACACCCAAAATACCTCTCATGGTAGGAGAAAATAAAGATGACGGGACATGAGATCCTTTCAAAATGTTGCTAGAGGAATCCCTCATGAAAAAGAGGAACAATATGATGGATAGTTTCACGCAAATCCTTTGGTGGATACCAACAGATGACACATCTTCCTCGAGCGGAAGAACCACCCCCATCAAGGTACAAGTAAACTTTGATATTCCTATATTTGAAGGCCAGATAGACATAGATGCTGCAGATAATTGGTTGAATATACTAGAAGGGTATTTTTGTGTCAATAACTTTTCGAATAGACAAAATATTACTTTTTCACTCCTGAAAGTCATTCCCCATGTCAAAGATTAGTGGGAAAATTTCTGTGAGAAAAAGGAAACAAAGGAAACCTCATTATTTATAGTCACAACCACCTAGGAATCTTTAAGGAATTCTATTAAGGAACAATACTACCCTGTCGGAATTTATGACGAGTTGTATACCAAATGGACCACACTACGACAAAAAAGAGACCAAGCAGTGCTAGAGTTCACAAATATCTTCCATACCTTGTGCACCAATCTGGGTATCAAAGATTCAGAGCAACATCTGGTGCTCAAGTGTCGCGGTGATTTGCATAGATACATCCATACTAAAATGGATTTTTTTGACATCTCATCCTTAGGCACAGCCTACTGATATGTTGTCAAAATCGAGCATAAGCTCAAACAAAAGATGTGACAATTTTGGCCTGGGAACCCCTCATAGAAAAATCTAGGAAGGGGCGGCCCCAACCCACAGAAAAAAGGATAGAGAAAATATGGACAGTTTCAAGACAACCATTCCAAGATGCAAGCAAAGAAGGACACCAGAAAGACAAATAAAGATACCGAGAAGTGGTGCAAATTTCATAAGATCCCTTGGCATAACATTGCTGACTGTCGCTCAAAGAATTCAGTGGTGGCCGAAGTGAAAGCCTCTGAATCAAATGTTGGTTTTGACTTTGAGTCAGAACCATAAAGGAGAAGAAGGATCATTGAAGATGAAACTAGTGTCATTGTTTCTACCATCAAGCTCCATCCTAGTGAGCCAGATGAACCAGAAGAAGGCGAGTGCCTCTTCCATTTAAATATGTAGGTAAAAGGCACCCCATTGCACTTCATAGTTCATAGCAATAGCCATAAAAACCTCATCTCAGCAGAGGTTGTCAAGCGGCTAGCCCTACCGACAACGTCGCACCCACAACCCTACACCATTGGATGGCTCCACCAGGGAAGTGATCTCTGCATCAGCCAATAGTGTCGACTGCCATACAACATCAAGCACTTCAAAGAAGAGTTATTGTGTGATGTAGCTCCTATCGAATTTTGTAATGTTCTTTTGGGCCAACCTTATTTATGGAAATGTCATGTTGTATATGAGTCTAGGCCTTGTAGTGTTATTATTACTTTGAACAAGAAATTGTATAGGATACCAAGGCAGTCCCTCCTAGTGTTATTTCCTTGATATTTTCCAAGCAATGTAGGAAGGTCATCTCTCAAACCGAGAAATTTGTCTTCTTTGTTATTTTCTCTCATAGTGAGCGAAAGATCGCATCCATAGCCAGGGCCTCCATGGTCAATCTCTCCACACAACAAAAGAAAGTGGATAAGGTCATGGAAGAATACTTAGATATCTTCTCCTCTCTTACCAGGGTAACTTTGCACTGCCAGGTCAAGCATCCCATCGATCTGACCCTAGGTGCATTGCTACCCAATGGGCTAGTCTACCACCACTCTCTGTTAGAAAATGAAGAGATCAAGAGGAAGATTCAAGAACTACTTCACAAGGGGAACATACATCCCATATAATCTCCTTGTGGGAGCCTAATCATTTTGGTGCAGAAGAAAGATGGGAGATGGAGACTCTGCACTGATTACCGGGCTCTGTATAAAATCACAGTCTAAAATTGGTACCCAATTCCCTGAATCAACGACCTCCTTGATCAGCTCATGGGGGCCAAATACGTCAGTAAGATTGATCTGAATTCTGGCTACAACCAGGTCCCAATAGAATAGAGAGATGTAAGGAAGACTGCCTTCAAGTCAAAATAAGGTCTTTTTGAATGGTTGGTCATGCCCTTTGGTTTGAAAAATGCTCCAACAACTATTATGAAGATGATGGATGATATCCTACGACCCTTCACCAATACTTTTTTAGTGGTTTATTTGGATGACATCCTCATCTACAACAAGACTTGGGCAGAACACTTGTAGCATATTCAACAGGTTCTGCACACCCTATAACAACACAAACTATATGCAAACTTGGAAAAGTGCTCCTTCGACATGGACAAGGTCCATTACTTAGGATACATCATTAATCAACATGGTGTGCATGTGGATCTAGCCAAGATCTAGGTCATCTGTGACTAGCCAACCCCAACCACACTCACTGAACTTCAGATCTTCTTGGGCCTCACCAATTTCTATCATAGGTTCATGTTGGGATTCTCTCATATCGCATGGGACCTTAGCCAAGTAACCAAGGGTGGTGGTAAGGAAAAATTTGTGTGGGGCCTGTCCCAACAACAAGCCTTCGATGACTTGAAGAATCGTTTGTGCTCATCCCTAGTACTTTCATTACTGGACCTGCAACATCCCTTTGATATAGAGACAGATGCTTCAGACTATGTTGTGGGTGTCGTTCTCACTCAACACGACCACCCTGTGGCATATAATAGTGAGACACTATTAGATGTTGTTCGTAAGTACCCTACTTATGACAAATAAATGTACTCCATTGTGCAAGCCTACCGCCAGTGGAGACAATGCATTCTTGGGAAGGAGACATTCATCCACATTGATCACAAGCCATTACATTTCATACAGACCCAAGGAAAATTGCAGAATGATCGCCATCAGAAGTGGTCCACACACTTACAATAGTTCCACCTCAACATCAAGTATAAAACATGAAGTACCAACCAATTTTTTGATTGCCTTAGTCGACCTCCAGTCACAGAACTCACCACGGTGATAGAATTTAATGGCCACAAGACCTCCAGATGGACCCACCTCTACGAGATAGACTCTGACTTCTCCACCACTTACCAAATGTTGGGCACCAACTTAGTGGTCGTTAATTTCCATCTTCAAGACAGGTTGTTGTGTCATCTGGACCATCTCTGCATTCCATCAAGTGAGTGCGCGAAGCTTATTTGGGAAGCTCACTACAGTCGGGTGGCAGGACAATTTGGCATCGAAAATATAGTGGCAATGTTGCAAAAACATTTCTACTGGCTGAAACTTCGACATGATGTCGACAAGTATATCACGTCCTACACCACCTGCACTATTTTCAAACTGACCACTAAGAAACAGGGCATGTACACCACTCTCCCTACTCTTGACAGGACATGCAAAACCATCTCAATGAACTACATGTCGGGCATCCCATCTACTAAGAGGGGAAATGACTGTGTTTTTGTGGTTGTTGATTGCTTCTCCAAGATGGAGATTCTAGTTTCTCGCAATAAGAACCTCACAACAGAAGCCACTGCCAAGCTCTTCTTTGAACGAGTATGAGTGCATTTTGGGATCCCAAAAACCATTATCTTAGACCATGGTAGTCGGTTCCTCAACACATTCTAGTCTAGCCTCTGGTCACTACTAGATACCAATCTCACCAAATCCACTTCCTTCCACCCTCAGACATATGGCCAAACTGAGGTCGTCAATCAGATGATCGTACATATCCTGTGCATGTACAATTCAAAACACCCCTGCACATGGGATGAGAGTCTTCCCTATGTCCAACATAGCTACAACCGATCCCTTCATATCTCAACTAGCCACAACCCCTTTCAGGTGGGGTTGGGATTCCAACCATTAGGCCCCATGGATGTTGCACTACCCCTGGTGACCACCTCGGTCGACTCATCCCCTGCTCCACTATAAGCTAACAAAGCCACCCGATTCATTGAGCAGATCCAACACATCTGCCAATAGGTTCAGGATATTCTATAGAATTCTAATGCCAAGTACAAGCAGTACCATGATCAACATTGGGTGCCACATAAGTTTTAGGTGGGAGACAAAGTTTGGTTGCACTTGTAGAAAGAGCGCCTTACAGGGATCCATCATAATATTATCCCACTCCTTTATGGTCCGTACACCATCACCAAGGTTGTGGGTGACAATGCTTTTGAGCTCGATATTCTCCCTTTCCTTGGCTTGCACCCAGTCTTCAATGTGGCTCTCCTTCGGTGATATTTCCCACCATTATTGGACACCTCAGAGATCGCAGAGCAGTTGACACCAACAGATCTCAACCCTGACTACATGCAACAAAAATCCAATGATCATATTGTGGACACACATATCAAGGATACTCGACAGCAAAAGATCCATCTTTATCAAGTCGTCAAAGCAGGGCAGCTCCTACACCAAGGCAAGTGGCTCACTCAGGGCCAAATTCAGTAGGGATTTCCTCATCTGATGGGGGAAATCAATGCAATGGAGACAATTGCTTCCTAAGGAGGGAGGATTGATCTATATGAATATTGGTGGCCACCCACCTTTTCCAACTCGCTCAAAACAATTTTCTAGCAATTTTGGCAATTTACTATTTTTAGTAGTTTTTAACTTCTGGGGCCATTTTGAGGGCCTAAATGAAGGTTTTTCGGGATATAGATTCTCGATAATAGCCAAAGGCTATGATTGAGACACCAAAATGAATATTCTCTACGATACCTTTCCAATGGGCTATCGTGCGCCTAAAACAGAGATCATATGCAAAAGTTACGACCCCAGAAAGTTGTTGTACTAACTTACCCAAACGGGCCCCACATGACTTTTGGCGCTTCATCTCCTAGGGTTAGGTTTTTGGATGTATAGGTTTTTTGACATTCTTTTTTATTGTAAAAAAGCCTTAGAGCCTCATTGTAATGATCTTCTTGCGAATGAGCGCAACCGTCACATCTCTTCTCAAAGATAAGCCGCCACCATTCCAACAAGCTTATTTTCCACCGCATTTTACAGTTTCAGCTTATTTTCTTATTGAATATAAAACCAATTTTACTATATCTCTGTTATTATGTGTTAAGCATCTTTTAATAATCTTTATTCATTTCGTTCTTCTCATAAAATCTGTATCACACGTCTGTCCTTGAATTCTCCCCCCCTTGCACCACTCACAGGACGTTGTGACTCTTAGGACTTGCATACACCCCTCCTTAATGATTGTGGGCTTAGAGAATGCATGCGTACCATCTTCTCACCCTTTATGCAACAGTTGTGAAGCATTCACACATTCTAAAATGATGAAAATTCGTATGCATATGAATGCAAATTTGTTGCTGCAGGAATAGATTGGGTTGCATTCAATACTAAATTCATTGGAGCAGAATATCTTGGATGTAATAAAAAATTAAATTCATTGCGGAAGAAAATAATCATTGCATTCTAATATTAATTTTTGGTTGTAGCGAAGAGACAGGGAGGAATTATGAGAATTAAAAATCATTGCTGCAGTAATGGTTCATTGCATTCTAACAATAATTTTTGGTTGTAGTGAAGAGACAAGGAGGAATTCTGAGAATTAAATTGTTGTTGCATAATGATTCATTGCACTCTAATAATAATTTTTGGTTGCAGTGAAGATACAAGGAGGATTTATGAGAATTAAAATTGTTGTTGCAGTAATGGTTCATTGCATTCTAATAATAATTATTGTTGTAGTGAAGAGACAGGGAGGAATTTGAAGAATTAAATCGTTGTTGCAGTAATGATTCATTGCACTCTAATAATAATTTTTGGTTGTAGCAAAGAGACAGGGAGGAATTCTGAGAATTTAAAATTGATGTTGCAGTAATGGTTCATTGCATTCTAATAATAATTTTTGGTTGCAGTGAAGAGACACAGAGGAATTATGAGAATTAAATCGTTGTTGCAATAATGCTTCATTGCACTCTAATAATAAGTTTTTGTTGCATCAAAGAGACATGGAGGAATTCTGAGAATTAAAATCGATGATGCAGTAATGTTTCATTGCATTCTAATAATATTTTTTGTTGCAGCGAATGGATAGGGAGAATTTATGAGAATTAACATCATTGCAGCAGAGATGATTTAGTTGCATATTCTTACAACCACCCTGGATGGAGATGGAACCAGAAATCTAGACAATAGTTCTTGTTGTTGTTACCGAGGTTGCTGGGACTTAAGGCAACTCGCTTGAATTTAAGGATTCTAAGAAGGTCCACTAATATAATAGAAATAGCCAGTTCTACACCCTGATGTATCATGAGCATATATATATATATATATATATATATATATATATATATATATATATATATATATATATCAATGGAGCATCTATAGAAAAATTCACTGGGGGTAAACTGAAGGATAACGAATGAAAATTATCAACTATGTTTAATTAAGTAAAACACAACAATTCTATAACTTCACCACGCCTACTACTCAACCATCAAGGAGGCTTGTGAATTCAAGAATTGAAATCCATCACAAATGACAACATAATTCAAAAAATACAATAGTTTATGTGAGATTATAAGGCAACATTCATTACATAAATCTCACATAGACTCACATAACATATCGATTCAATCATAGAACTTACAATATTGTTTCTCGGGATCCTAAGGCTACATTATACAATTAAATTCAATACAATTTATAATTCTCAAAATATTGTATTCGAAGATGATGTAGTCGAAGATGTTCTTACATAAGGCGCTCCTTCTGACCTCTTGCTTGCTATTCGTTGAAACTTCATTGATACCTCCCAACCAACGATAGGGGTACTCTCCTTCCCCCTTATCCCCCCTAGTTGAAAAGGGGCCACTCACAACCACAAACAGAACAAGCTAGTTCCCATCTTGCCTCACAAGGTCGATCTACCACTCTTTATCCGAGTTGGGCATCCCAACTCTCACAAGTAAAATTAGTCAAGAAAAATCCGACAACATAACCTTATACATACCAGTCGTGATCCATACCCCTTCTCCCCTATTTCTTTTATAGAGTTCCTCTTAGTGACACTTCCATTTGCACATTAAATTCATTTGTTAAAATTTAATTAGGAAAAATTATCCCCTGTACACTTGTCACCCGATCCCTTAGTTGCACTAGAAATTCATTTAATTAATTAATTAATTTTCCAATTTCCCTCACCCACCTAAAAGTGTTCCTAAAAACGCTCCTCTATGTCCCTTTATTCCCTCACATTACCTCAATGAATGAAGCATTTCTTAAAGCTTAGTTGAGTTGGAATTTGGAAAATTCACTAAAATAGATTCCCTTCTATGTTCCACATTCCTTTTGTATTTAAGTTTCCCCTTTTTGGTCTAATTTCTAAATTAGCAAGTTTTGCACATAACGAACAATTAATTTTTTTTGGATAAATTCTTTCTCCTTTAATTTTTAAATTTGAGTTTTCTTCATCCCCCCACTTTATTAATTGATTAATTAGTTTTAGTCCTTAAACCCCAATTAGAACTATGCTCTAATTTCAACTATGCTTAGCAAAATTGTTTTTTCTAAGGGAAATTTTATAATGATTAAACTTTACTCATGCAACATTTATTTTAAGGTTGACCAGGTCAAAATGAGATATTGTTTTCTAGGTACCTTGGTTCATTGACTAATTAGTGTTAAAAACCACGACGTTCCCTTCAAGACGCACTACGTGATCCAAGGGTGCCACTCGTCTTTTTGGTAGATGTCCAAACCTTGGATTCAATACTCCGTCAGGTGACCTTGTGGGAGACTAAGGGCCTCTAAAGAATAAGGACCCTGCCTTATTGTGCACCCTTTAGAATCTTCATGAGTGATTGTCTCAATCTTCCCTCATGACATTGTGGATCTCTCAAACTAGGTAATAGTTAACCTACAGTTTGAGCCATGACGAGAGTGATAGTAGGTTGTGGCGGGGATGTTTCCACACCTCTCCCTCAATATCTTTGGTTTTCGTGCGTGACCCCTTTACTCCAAATGTGAATATTATTAGCAAGCAATAGTTAGCCTACATCCATCAAGTAAACATGTCAGTGATCCATAAACAACATCATAAAATGCTAGTCATATGTCACATATGCAATAACAAAAATCCTCAAACCATATATAGTCCACTCCCTGCCTCAATTCAGAGTCCAAGGAGGTCCATCGATGCCATCGACATCCTCAATCTTTCAATATTCCTTCACACTCAGGAGAAATCAATCAATAGCACTTGTCTGTACATAATAACATAACATAACATCATAAATCACAATCTCATCATCATGATCCATAAGCGAAGTAGCCAATCATATAATGAATCGGATCACTTGCACGTAAGTTTCCTCAAATAATAAGTCACATCAGGTGCACGCAAGAGCAGGATGTTACATTTTAGATTGGATTTGTTGGGATTAAGTTCCATTACATACTTTGAAATTCTCCTTTTCACAATGTTTTTAGTAAATCTTGTATCCATGTACAACTTGTAAATTTTG
>JZKD02S2248359.1:470547-480651 GCA_000966675.3 Picea glauca
TGTGATTTCAGGAAGCGCTATGTCTCTGATATGATTCTTTTCCTGATGAACTCAAGGTAAAAGACTTTGGGTGTCAGAAAAATAGGTAGAATATAGGGGATTCATGACAACCATAAACCTAGATCATTGTTGAATGCATGAAAACTACCCAGTCTCGCACTCTATTTTCTAGATTTGGCTGTAAATAGCTTCTCAAGTCATCCATGACTCTTGGTAGTCTGGTGTTTAAAATCAAGTTGTAAACCCTGGACATGACCTTGTTGATGAAAATGAGAAATGTGATCTTTTTACATTCAACTGATATGAATGTTTCTTCAGGGAACTCGCTTTTATTTGTTTCCAGGAAAATTTTCAGCAAGTATGTGTAATATCTAAAATGTCTTAGTGACTGAAAATTCACTAGCTGTTTTTGTATATTATTAGCTATGGATTTATCAAAACAGATACTGACTGACTGACTAGACTCTAAATGGAAAAATACCAACAGAAAACCTAACATAACCTCAGCCACATGCTTATCATTATCTAGACCTAAAATTTGACTCAGTATGCAACAAACCCATTGGACTTCAATAACCATGAAATTAACACTCATTGGTAGGGACAAACTTTCATAAAGATACTCTGGTTTGACAATTCTGTTGTGGGTGGGAAATCCCTCCTACAAAATAGAATAAAGGGTTTTATCATGCATGCAAAAATGACGTAAAGTCTCCTACTTTCTACCAACATCCCAAGCATAACTCCGATTACTCATATGCAAATACAAGGCTAAAGAGATCCGAATACTATACCTTAGTTTCCGTGTTTGATGTCAATCCCTTTAATTCTTGGTCGCTCCTTGGCTGCAACTCTCCTCCCAACGCTGACTTGCATTCATAAAAGACAAACAAAGAACTCCACATGCATATAACCTATAAACTAATGGGTTAGATATTCTATCAAACTATAATCAAATTTAAATATTGACAATCTCATATGGTAGGACGGGAAAAGTACTTCTTGTATTAATATCGCAAAAGTAACCTTACAATGGTGAGATCGACCACTTCTCCTCAAATCTAGTCCCGGGATCCTCTTCAACTATGCTCCAACTGCTTCTGTATATGCTTCTCTTCACATGATAGTTGCAAAAGGTTGGGGCAAGGGGAATACTAAATCAGGTATAGTTTCTTTGCTATGATTTTCCTCCTTTCAAATGGGACCCCTACCCCTTCTTTTATAGGCTAGAAAGAGATAGGTATTTGGTCGAGTGGCCGACTATGGATGGTCAGTCGGTTTAGTTAACTTACCCAAAATTGTGTGTTCTAGCTGCAACTTTCCATTTTTTCGTGCTTTTTAGGTATATGCGGGCTCTAGTGGGTTAGCCAGTGTACACACGCGTGCAATAGCGGAGCAGGGCACGTATGCCTTCAAAAAGAGTGTTTTTCTAAGAAGCTGTTTAGTAGTGGCTTGGAAAAGAAGTCAAATGAGATGGCCTGATGCCAGGTAAGTATGTCTGGTGCAATTTAGGGTTATCACAGATGCCCCCTAATGTGTGAGGTCAAAGGAGCATTGAATGGCCGAAATACATTATCAATCTTCACCAACGTACCAAACAAGTGAGCCCAGGAACCACAATTTGGGAGGTGCCATCTGTAAAATAACAATTGTCTCACCGAGGCGGGCATACCCATGCTCGAAATGAAATAAAATCATGGCTACCAATCAAATACACTATAGATCCATGTCATATAACTATATAAAGTGTAGCCGTGAGCAATACACATCGGATCTACATCTCGAAATAAAAAAGATATACATGTATAGTATCCATATTCAAGAAGAAAATAAGGCCTGATGGCTAGAGATGAGGCCTTCAGAGCTCGAAAAACATCTTCAAAATATTCACAACTCAGGTAGGAGTGTAATGTGAGTGTATGACTTCACTACCCAGAGGTCTTCGACGACTTGTCAGGAACGGACTAGAGGATTTTGATGATCAGGTTGAGGGCTTCATGGATTTCGAACAAGGACTTGATTAGGGTTTCGAGATGACTAGGCATGAGGGTAAGATACAATCTGCAGAGGGGGGCGACTCAAGCTTGGTAATAACTTCCCCTAGACAATAGCACAACAGAATATGAGACTAGGGTAGCATGATATTTTGACATAAGTTCATGATGCAGGAGGCACCACAAACTCTCCATATATTTGGAAGAAGAACCAACCGGAGGAGGACACAACTCTATGTAGCAGGAATAGCTTCCTAAGGCCATATTAAATCCCAGGGCTTGATGAAAAATATGAAAGGATTTGCTTTGTCCAAGGGCGACTCATTGTGCTGCCAATAAAAAGAAAATACTTTTCCCTTCTTCTTTTTGGGGTATATTTGATTTTTTTTTACTTTTTCAATAAATTTGGAAAGATTGAAAAGGAATAAAAGAATGCTACATTACAAAGGAGGATCAAGTGTCGTAAACATACTAGTTCCAAGCCAACAGAACAAAGGGATGCTCAAGGCAAAGGGACATATGTAGGAAAATAACACTCGGGAAAAATCCTCTAGGGACCAAAGGTGTCAATACGTAGAGGCAAAGTTCTATAGGGCTTGCATATAAGGCATGATTTAGATGGTTCGATTGAGAGCAACATGGAGCCGACATTAGGCCAAAGACATAGGTATTCAAATGTGATTAATAAGACACACAATGGTAATGTCCTTCGATGTAATTTTAACGAGCCCAGAGAAGGTAATCTCGGTGGTTTTTCATATTTAGTGAGTCTAAAAAAATGTAAAAGGAGACTCCGTTGGGGTACCTTTTTCGAAGATAGTCTATTCAGCTCGAAAAATGGGTAAACTAGCACCAATTAGACGTCTATTCAAAACCATTTTAACAAGTGTGATAAAGACAAGATCACTCGACAATTTTTTCATTTTTAAGGAGTCTGAAAAAAGATTAACTATGGACTCCATTAGGAATGTTCTTCTAGACCAATTTAACGAGTGTGAAAGAATAAGGTCACTCAATGATCTTTTCAATTTTAGGGAGTCTGAAAAGAGCTTAACTATGGACTCTATGGAGGTTCCTTTTTCGTAAATTTAGTCCCTCGGGTCCGAAAAAGGGTTAAAATCATACCTGAGAATACTCTTCTAGGGAACCAAAGTTCCTAGAGTGTACCTTTATTCATATAGTTGACCATCTGAACCGAAAAAGGGGTAAACTACTACCGGATAGACGTGACTTCAAATTTCAGTTTAGCAAGCGTGAAGGTCAACAAGATCGCTCTACAATCTTTTCATTTTTAGAGGGTCTAAAAAGGGCTTAAAAGAAGACTCATTATGTTCTGGGAGTCCCGAGGGTGAGGTCAAGATTGATAATGCATGATGAAAATGAGGCTCAAACTCGTAATCAAGATAAACTAATAAGGACTCCTGAGCCTATGGTCATTAGTGACGGCATGGACACCAAAATCCAACCAGGATCTACCTAGGGCATCCATGTTAAGGTAGGCTCTACCACTAAAATAAGACACTTCTAAAGCTGCAATGATGGTTCTGTGTCGCAAATTGGTGGGATCGATCCTATGGCGTAGTGATAAAGACAAGGAGATGCAGAAAGTAGGGGTGGAATCCTAACTTAAATGCAATAAGTTGGAAAAACGACTTTTTACCAAAGGACCTTTTAAAAACACCCAAATCTCAAAAAAGTTCCCCAATACCCAAAGTAACAAATATCGTAACAATCCATAGAAAACTCTTGAACCATACTAAATGATTTTCAATTTAGAAAAAATGACAAAAAGGGTCCAAAAATTGACAAAAGTGGCCAAAAAGGTCTATAAATAGAAGTTGGTAGCTCATTATCACTATTGCAAATTGAGAAATTGACTAAAAGCCAAAATACCCCTTTGTGAAAAGAATTGATTCTGGGAGATTCAGTGGACAAAATGAATTTATGCTTGGACCAAGTAAGTACACACTAGCCCCTCTTGCAATTCCATACTTCATTTAAGCATTTCATTTTGTTTTTTGAGGGGGCATTGACCTTTACAAAGGTTGGCCCTATGTGTACCCTCTAAGATAAGAAAAATTTAAATAATGCAAGGACTAATCCCCCCTAGACTTGTTAATTGCAGGATGTATGTTTACTAGAGGGAGATGGAGCATGAGGATATTGCTTTTTTTGGTTGGTGAGGACCCTGCTGCTACTACCACACTGGCGCAATGTGGTTTGTTAAAGTTCTTCCAGTGTCCTTTCATGTGGGCAAAACCTAGGCTGTTGAATGCCTTAGCTGATTACTGGCATCGTGACGTAGAGGCCTTTATGCTTGAGGGACATTCGTTGACTCCAATAACTGAGGATATTTACTTTCTAACTGGCCTCTCAAGGAGAGGGGAAACAGTCAATTTTTTCACTTTTCCCTCAGGGGCACACAATATAGCTCCATTGTGAAGCTGGTATAGATAAGATGGGCACTCAGGTGCTGTTGTTGGGAAAAACACCCTACGGACTAGCAAGTTAGGGTAAGACGTTGCATGCAGATTTGACCGAATAGAAACTACTTTTTTACATACATCCCAAGATTTAAACCCCTCTTTCTCAGTAAATGCATGGAAAAGGACCACCTACCTTATTACTGGCGTTCTATGTAGATCCTCCGTTGTGCTCGATTACTTGTTTGCGTTGCTCCTTCCAAAGATGACCTGCACTTAAGACAAACAACAACTATGCTTGCATGCTACTTCTATACTCAAGGGTTAGAAATCAAGCATAAATCAGTCAAAATATAGACAATTCATGAATTGGGATGGGAAAAGCATTCTTTTTATTATGTAAAGTGAATCAATTTACAAAAGCTGAGACCGACCACTGCTCCTTGAACCTGACCCTAGGATCCTCTTCTTTTGTCTTTCAACTGCTTTGCGTTAAATCTCCTTTGGCATGAGGAAAGGCTAAAGGGTTGGGACAATGGATTACGTAAATGGGCAGAGTTTATTTGCTATATTTCTTCCTCCTCCAAATGGTACCCCTACCCCTTCTTTTATAGGATAGAAGGAGCTAGGGTTTTGGATGAACCCTCGGCCATGCATGGTCGAGAGTTTCAGTTAACTGACCCATAGATTTTTGTTTCGTCGACAACTTTCCTTTTTTTCGTGCTTTTTTAGGTACACGCGGGCTGTTGTGAGTCATCTAGCATGTACACATGTGTGGTAATGGGTTAGGGCGCGTGGGCCTTGACACAAGAGGATTTTCAAAGAGTTGTTCAGTAGATTTTTGGCAAAGAAGGGATATGAGTTGGCTTGATGCCAGGTAAGCATGTGTGGTGCAATTTAGGGTTATAACAGATCATATGGAAGAATAACCAAACAGTGGAGAACACAACTCTATATAGTGAGAAAAGCTTCCTAAGGTCGTACTACATCCCATAGTCTGATGATCAAACCGACAGATGTGATTTATCCAAGGGCGACTTAGTATGCTGCCAATAAATAAAATACTTTTCCCATCCTCTTTTTGGGGTATATTTGATTTTTTTTGTTCTTTTCGATAATTTTTGGAAAAAGAATAAAGGAATATTACGTTACAATGGAGGAAGGAGTACTGCAAGCATACAAGCTCAAGGCACAAGGAAAAGACTGATGTTTTGGTGAAATGATACTTGGGAAAAATCCTCCAGCGGCCAAAGCTGTTAAGATGCAGAAGCAAACTATCACAAGGCTGGTGGATAAGGTATGCAAATGCGGTTGATAGAACACACAATGGTAACGTCCTTCGATGTAATTTTAACAAGCCTACAGAAGGTAAGCTCGGTGGTTTTTCATATTTAGAGAGTCTGAAAAATCATAAAGGAGACTCCGTTGGGGTACCTTTTTCGAAGATAGTCTATTCGATTCGAAGAAGGGATAAACTAGCACCGATTAGATGTCGATTCAAAACCATTTTAACGAGTGTGACAAGGACAAGATCACTCGGCTATTTTTTCACTTTTAAGGAGTCTGAAAAACCTTAACTATGGACTCCGTCAAGAATATTCTTTTGGACCAATATAACGAGTGTGAAATAATAAGGTCACTCGATGATCTTTTCAATTTTAGGGAGTCTGAAAAGAGCTTAACTATGGACTCTGTGGGGGTTTCTTTTTCGTAAATTTAGTCCCTCAGGCCCGAAAAAGGAATAAAATTATACCTGAGAGTACTCTTCTAAAGAATGGGAATTCGATAGAGTATACCTTTGTTCGTACAGTTGACCGTTCAGACTGAAAAAGGGGTAAACTACCGCCGGACAGACGTGACTTCAAATTTCATTTTAACGAGCGTGAAAGGCCACAAGATCACTCAACAATCTTTTCATTTTTAGAGGGTCTCAAAAGGGCTTAAAAGGAGACCCGTTATTTTTGGGAGTCTTGAGGGTGAGACAAAGAGCGAAAAAGAATCATGCAAATGAGGCTCAAACTCATATTCAGGAAAGACTATACAGACTCTCGAGCCTACAGCATAATGCAACCAAGACCTACCTAGGGCATCCATGTTCTGGTAAGCTCTACCGCCAAGCTGTGACACTTCTAAAGAAAATATGATGGTTCTATGTCACAACCTGATGGGATCGATCCTATGGCAGATGAAAAAGACAACGAGGCAAAAAAATCAGGGTGGTAACCTAACCTATATGCTCAAGTTGATTTTTGAAATTTTTTATGGACCGTCAATATTTTCTCAAAAATAAAAAAAAATGTCCCAATACCCGATCAAATCCCTCCCATATAACTCCTGAATCACTCTAAATGGTTTTTGGTATAAAGAAACTGATAAGGGAGGCCAAAAAAGTGACAAAAAGAGGCCAAAAAGTCTATAAATAGAAGCTGGCAGCTCATTATCACCATTGTTGATTTGGAAATTGACTTTGGAGCCAAAAGACCCCCTTTGCCAAAAACAGTGATTCTGGGAGCTACAGTGGACGAAACGAACTTCTGCTTCGACCAAGTAAGTACAAACTCCCTAATATAGCTATTCAATACTTCAATTTCGGTTTTTAATTTATTTTTTGGGTGGGCGTCGACCCTAAAAAGGTCAGCCCTAGGTACATGCAGGCCGTCTCTGGATAGGCCACATGTACATTCGGGAAGAGTAAAGTCTGCCCGTGTGTACACACGAATGTCACCTCTACAGCCCGCGTGTACCCTACTTTTGTAGTGAAAAATAAACCAAAAGCAAGTACTGACCCTCCTTCTCCTTGTTGTGTTGGCAGGATGTATGTCCAGTGGAGGGAAAGGGAGCATGAGGCAATCAGTGAGTTGGTTGTAGCAAATCTGAATGTCGTGGCCATGTTAATGCAATGCGGTTTACTCAAATTCTTTCTATGTCCATTTATGCGTGTACAACCAAGGCTACTGAATGCCTTGATTGACTACTGGCACCCTGATGCAGAGGCATTTATGCTAGAGGGGCAATCACTGGTGCCCACCACCGAGGATATCTACTTTCTGACTGGCCTCTCAAGGAGAGGGGAACTAGTCAACTTCCAGACGTTTCCTGTGGGGCTGAGCAAGATCTCGGAATTTATAGCTAAGCACTGTGAGGCTGGGACTGACCGTGTGGGCTCCCAGGTACCTATTAGTAAGATTACTAGCTTAGCGCTGCAGATTATATTATTACTGATTGGGCGGATTACCGGCTCAGCAGCCTTGCATCAGGCATCTCGCGCACAGATGAACTATGCCATCTAGTGCATGAATGCACAAATTTTCGACTAGAGTACCACATTGCTCGAGTGCATGAAGAGACAATTGACAGATTGCCGATAGTGGACACAGAGGAACTTCGGGTTCGGGACCATCTTGTGTTCGTTCTTTTTTGAGAGAGTTCCAAGTTTTAGTCCTCGGGTTGTAGTACGGGGACATCAGGCCTCTTTCCCTGCAGTGTGTAGATGGGCAGTATTACTGCCATGACAGGGTGGTGGAAGGACCGTTGAGTCCTTCGATGATGATTTCTTTGCTTGGCCATCACGATAGATCCTTGTGATTGAGGACTACCCATATGCAGGGATAGATTTCTCTAGAGATCCTGAGGTACCCATGCCTCCTAGTGAGGAGCAAGGGGAGATGGGTAAGTCTCCACCTTTGTAGTTTTTTTTTGTTTGCATATGTAATTTTTATGTCTTTTTGTTATATATATCATTTTTTTGTATGCCAGAGTTTTTGATGGATAAATGTTTGTTGCATGCAGATGTGGGACCCATGTGCCCTGCCGATTATGCATGGAACATGCGTCATCCATGGCCAGAAGCCGCGGCTAGGGGAGCAGCAGTTGCAAGGAACCTCCCAGCCGGAGAGGCCGAGAGGGTCCTTAGACGAGTTGAGCGGAACTTCACTGCAGTCACTCGCACAGTCCCAATGGCAGAGATAGAGGACCTGCCGCCATCCATGCAACCTCATGTAGTGGGGGCACCTCAGACATGGGTTTGATTGTTTAGGCATTTAGCCCATGCTGTGGATGATTATAACAGGGCCCATAGGCCCTGAACCTACTTAAACCTTTTTATGTGCCCCGAGCACCTACTTGTATATATTTTTTGAGGGCATAAGCCCAGTGACTCATTACTATTCCCATTTTTGAGGTGCTTGCATCCATCTATGTACTCTGGTTATTTCATGATGTTTATATATGGTTTTATCTTTTTGTGTCTTATGGATTCTGTGTGAAAAAATGTATTTACATGTTTATGTCAATGTTCTTTCATATGTGTGCAAGATGCCAATCTAAATTTTATTAGCTAGAGTATCTGTAATTTGGTTTAATCTCCTAGGAACATGAAAATATGTAATATAATCAAAGTTTCGTTCTAAGAGACATACCCTAAGGAGTCGTTGGTGTAAAGTCGGATCATGAACCTGGTATGCTCTGTTTAGCTACGACACAACCAGTTGAGCGTCGAGATAGACCCGAAGATGAGAGATACCCAATGACAAGGCATCACAAAGCAACTCAATAACTGCACTATACTCGGCGACATTATTTGTGGTGTCACCTAAGCATATACCTCCGAAAGATAACAACTAGCCCTGAGGTGTAAATATTACCCAAGCTGCGGAGGCAAGCCTTTGGGTGTGTCGACTAGCACCGTCTGCATACCCAATGAACACCTCAGAATCACTTGACATCTACGATATTGATGAAAGATAACATCAATGACACGTCTATAACACTTTAAAAGAAACTTAAAAAGTAATAGTACAAAGACTATACATATGTTACAAAAAGTTACCCACAGTGACCTATCTATGAGTAATACTTCTTGAGGTAGAGCCCATTTCTAGGCTCCACCAAAGAATTCCCTTCAAAATCAACCAAATGATAAGCGCCCTTTTTTAATACCTCTTTTATGATGAAGGGTCCGAACCATATGGGTTTAAACTTTCCTGCCCCCAAGGGGTCCTTGTCTTGGTCATAGACCAGGACAAGGTCACCTTCAAAGAAAATCCGAGGATGAATGGACCTATCATATTGACACTTGACCTTATGTTTGTGAGCCTCGCTGGCCAGGGCCGCATCGTGACGCTGCTCATCTATATGCTCAAGGTGTACTAACCATTCTTCAAGTGGAGAAGTGTCTGGCAATAACTGTACTGCCAATTTTAGAGATGGGATCTAACATTTGATGGGAAAGACTACCTCCAGTCCGTAAATGAGTTGAAAATGTGAGAAACCAGTTGCAGTCTTAACAGATGTTCTGTAAGCCCATAATGTCAAGTATAACATCAAATGCCAATTTGACTTGGCTGAGTTGATAGTTCACTGTAGAATAGTCTTAAGAGTTTTGTTTACAGCTTCCACCTACCCATTGGCTTGGGGGTAGTAAGGTGATGAATGCTCCTGCCGTAACCCTAATATTATCCTAATATTAAATACTAATTTTATCCGTAACCCTTGTTTATCCTAATATTAAATACTAATTTTTTTTGAAACCCCAACCAAATTAACCACATAAATGGAGGAGTTTCAATATATCCACAAGGGTTAGATATCACACAAAAGTAGTACAATTCTCTAATGAGGACCATGATGCCCAAATTCCAATACTCATCGGTCTTTGATGTGTCCATAAATCAAATTTCTTTAACTTT
>JZKD02S2248359.1:506975-525090 GCA_000966675.3 Picea glauca
TCGAACGAAAATGTTGATATTTCATTAAAGTCAGCCACTTCCATTGTTTCAAAAATGTTGAGCTTTTATTAAAGCGACTTTCACTACCTTGACAAATTTGTGACCACAATCTCTACCATCTATACAACTCTACTGTCACAATTTCCACACTATGCTATGCAACTGTAAGTTATTCAATGAAATCAAAAAAATTGAATTTAACTTATCAATGAAGTTGGGGTTGTTGATTTAATTTATTTCTTTGAAAATTTGTCTGCAAAACATCTAAACAAATTCATGGATGTTGTAAAATATCTAGCAAAATGGAGACCATGTCTGTAGCTACAAGTCAAATAAGGGGCTGCAGCTTTGCTAACGATATTTCCAAACACATATGAGGGTTCAATGCGACGCATTGGCTTTATTTACTTCCTGCCAACCTCACATTTACCTCTCACTTCCTCTTTAAAATATGAGCAACCAAGCTCTTCACTGTATTATGTATCGGTTCATCTTCCTTCTTTTATGAAGGCACAAAGCTATTGAAAAGATGAATAAAGAAAGAGGGTATCCAGAATGGTTTCAAAGGAATGAAAGGAATCATGAGTTGATCCACTTGTAATTATCCTCTTATCACAACTACTGATTGATCTGTGTCTTCCAACTAATTATATTCATTCCCCTTCTATCTATCTGGTGTTAAATGTATTGTACCCTCAACAGTCTGACTGTACACTGCCAGTTGTACTGGACAATTGTACTTTCTATTTTTGTCTTGCTTGAGCCTATTTAGCTCAGCTATCTCCCATTGCATTGTATCTTCTCAGCTCTACTTCTTCATGTACTCATTTTGTACTATTCTTCATACATTCTAATATACTATTTTTTGTTCTACCTTTCTCTCTGCATTTTCTCTTTGCTTCATAATTTATCATGGTATCAGAGCTTCAGCAGTAAGCCTCTTCACACAGTCCGGAGAGCAACATGATCCTCACAACGCAGAGCTTACATGGATCTCGAGAAGCATTTGACACGGTCTTTTTCACAAGGATTGGAGAGTTGTTCGTCATACTCTTGAAACATCCTCGCAGGAAAATTCCACGAGGAAGAAAACTGTCATACGCTCAAAGATCAACGTAGGAAGATTACAGAGGTTGCAGAGCATACTACGCTCGAAAGAACGAGGAAGCAGAGATCGAGAAAGAAGAAACAGTAAAGATTCTTGTACATGTTTCAAGAATCGTCAAAGATTGACGAAGAAGAGCTGAAGAATGGAAGAACATTTAAAGAACTCGAAGAATTCATTCTAAATCATTAAAGATTGCTGCAGAAGGCAGCATCGTTTAAAGATTTTCAAAATTCACTCAAATCTGTTAAAGATTGTAGCAGAGAACGAAGAACTCGTGAATTTCTTTCAAATCTTTGAAAGATTCATGAATCTTTCTTCCACAGGAGTAAAGAACGCGTCTCAGGTGCAGAGATCAGCCATTAAGGCCACAAGATTCGTCCTGAGAACGGATATGAAGTGGGAAACCAGTTCAGAAGGGACCAGGAGAGCGCGGCAAAGGTGACAGAGTTTCAGCTGTTTGATCTTACACAGAGGCCCGTCAATCGCTAGATCAACAAGAAGGTGCACGACGTTTAGTCGTTTAGAGTGCACTGGAGAATTTTTTACTTTTGAAATCCCGACATCATCTGGACCGTCCATCCAGAAACACGTGGCGAGATCTCAGCATTTCGTGACTCGCAGGTGTAAAGGTGAAAAGTCTGCCGTGAGAATTCGCGAATCGTGAAATCACGAGTCATTCTGGACCGTTGGATCGTGAAAAATCATAAGCCGTCGATATTTTGCCATTGTAAAATAGGGGATCAGGAGTTGGACGAGCAAAAGCTTGCACTCCAAAAATCCGCTACGCGATATCGCGAAATCCCGACAGGACTTGTGAGCCGTCCATTTCAGAGGACAGGTGGCAGCAGATCAACGCATCGTCAAATCGACATATCGGAGTTTGTGGTTTTGAAAGACCGTCGCAACAAGACTTCGAAACTCGCGAAATCGTGATACACGAAATATCGATAAGATCGCAGTCGTCTGTTTGTTTTGGACACGTGGCAGACATCAAGGAAACCGTCGGCGTTTCGGCATTCGAGGTTTCAAGTTGACAGAGCAATTGTGTCGACGGAGCATCGCAAGTTGCGATCTCCAGAGGTTGAATCAGGACTGTCCATCTTGTGAGGACGCGTGGCGTAAATTCGAGGACTCAGGAAAAGTCCCTACAAGAAAAGGTCATCGGCATTTCAGGAATCGGATTTTCGAGAGTCAAGAGACCAAGAGGTCACACGTTTAAGTCGCGAAATCGCGATACGTGAATCTCCAACATAATCTGGGTCGTTGACCTCAAATCAACAAGGATCATTGATCTTTGAAATCATTTCACCATTTCGGAAACTCAGAGATCGGGGAAATGAGGAGGAAGAGCTCGTCATCAGAACTCACGAAGACCCAATTCGCAATATCCCGATAAGATCTGGACCATCAGATCAAAGGAAGATCTGGACCGTTGATTTGTCCAAAGGTGATTTTTCGCGTTTCGGCATTTTGAAAGGCAAATAACGGGAAAAGCCTATAGCACTTTAAAAGTAAGGCGTGTGGTCACATTGCAAGGAGACTAAGCGCCAATTCAAGCCCGATAAGCTCCCATCGACCATCGACAAATCAGTGTTTCCGAGATAGTAGGTAAATACGAAATTTCCCTTTGTACTTCTGCAATTTTTTTAAAAATTTAAAATCATGGCGTCGTCTAGCAACTTAGGACCTACTCTAGGTCCGATTCTTCTGGGCAAGAATTACGAGTTTTGGTCTCTTCGGATGAGATCGTTCCTACAAGCATAAGAGTGCTGGGATCCAATGGATCTTGGATATGTGGAACCAGATCCAGCCGCCCTCACTGCCATGACAAATCCACAGCGAATTGCTTAGGCAACACCGAGGAACAAAGAAAATAAAGCAAAATTCTGGATTCAAAATTCTGTAGATGATTCGATTTTTTCAAAAATCACAGGCGCTGGTACTTCAAAACAGGCTTGGGACATCCTCAAATATTCCTATCAAGGAAATGACAAGGTCAAAATAGTTAAGCTGCAGACCTTGAGGACACAATTCGAGACTTTAAGAATGATAGAGTCCGAAAATATGAATCAGTTCATGACCAGATTCATGGGAATCATGAACCAGATCAGATTAACTGGCGAAACCATCACTGATCAATGAATTGTTGAGAAAATTCTCAGAAGTTTACCAAAGAAATTCGAAATGGTTGTAACAACAATCCTTGAATCCAAGGATCTGTTAAAATTTTCAACAGATGAATTGATTGGTTCTCTGGTGACACATGAGACCAGACTACATCTTACAGATGAGTCAATCTCCAATGCCTTCAAAACTCAATTCTCCTTCAGCAAAGGGAGAGGCAGAGGAAGAAGCAGAGGTCACCAAGGAAGAGGGAACAATCAAAGTAATCCTCACTACAATGGAGGTAATAGACAACAACAACCGAATCAAAATTTCCAAGGTCAAAGACAACAACAACAAAATCAACATCAGAATTTCCAGCCTCAAAGAGGCAGAGGGAGAAGATTAAATGACAAAACAAGCATTCAATGCTATTACTGCAAAAAGTATGGGCACTATGAATCTGAATGTAGGAAGAAGCAAGTAGATCAGCTCTCAGGCAGAGCACATGTGTCAAATCACACGGGAGAAAACTCAGGAGGTATGTTTCTCTCATGCCACAAAACTAAAGAACAACCTAAAGATCTTTGGTTGCTGGACAGTGGATGCAGCAATCACATGACAGGTAACAAATATTTACTTTCATACATTGATTCTTCAATCTCATCTGATATTACACTTGGAAATGATTATTTAGTCAAATTTCAAGGAAAAGGAATTGTTCCTATTCTTACTAAACAAAATGTAAAGAAAGACATAAACAATGTCTATCATGTTCCAGATTTGAAACATAATTTGTTAAGTGTAGGACAGCTCATTGAACATGGCTATAAGGTACTTTTTGAGGGAGCATCTTGTAATATATATGACAAACTCCCAAACCGAAAATTGATTTCTGAAATCCATATGACCCCAAATAGGATGTTTCCCCTTACCCTCAGAACTGCAAATCTGAGTCAACCTTATGCACAGAGTGCATCAACTATGAATGAAACCATGGTTTGGCATACAATATTTGGACATCTACCTTTCCAGAGTCTAAGTCTTCTTCAGAAAAACTCCATGGTCAAAGGTCTACCTATCTTTAAAGAGCAAATTCCCCCATGTGAGTCTTGCATACTTGGAAAACATAAGAGAACTAGCTTTCCGCAGTCTTCCAATCAATCCAAACAACATCTTGAACTTGTTCACACTGACCTATGTGGACCAATGCAAATAGAGTCAATAGGTGGTAGCTTTTTTTTTCTAACATTTATTGATGATTTCAACAGAAAAATATGGATCTATTTTCTCAGACACAAGTCTGAAACTTTTGCAAAATTCAAAGAATTCAAGGAAGAACCTAAAAAATAGAGTGGAAAATATATCAAATCACTTAGATCAGATGGAGGAGGAGAATACAACTCCATAGAATACAAGGCATTATTATGCAAACAAAAGCCAGGTATACTCCACATTAGAATGGAGTGGCTGAAAGGAAAAATCAGACAATAATGAATATGACAAGAACACTTCTCAAAGAGAAAAGTTTGTCAAATAGTTTTTGGGCTGAAACAGTAGCATGCTCAGTTTATCTCTTGAACAGATCTCCAACCACAAGTCTAAAGATGAAAGTTCCCCAAGAAGCATGGAGTGGGACAAAGCTCAATGTAGCTCATCTAAGGACATTTGGATGCATAGCATACGCTCACATACCTTTAGAATTAAGGAAGAAATTGGATGACAGAAGTGAGAAATGTATTTTCACTGGATATAGTGAAACATCTAAAGCCTACAGGATTTACAATCCAATCACCAAGAAATTAATTCTCAGTAGAGATGTAAAATTTCTGGAAAATCAATTCTAGAATGATTCAGAAAATCAGCAAATGGACAGTCAAAATCCATTGCTACCAATTTTTGAAAATACAGAAATTTCAGGACAGCAAGTACCTCAAACCATTCTTCCAAGACTGCAGGTACAAGGACAACCAGATAACTCACAGGATAACTCAACTTCCAACAAAGAATCATTCTCTGAACCAAAAAATCAGAGAACTCGAAGTTTGAGAGAAATCCATCAGCAGTTGGATGACTTTGAACAACACAACCTTTTTGCTTTAATGTCATGTCAAGCTACATCTTTTAAGGAAGCAGCTAAGGAGCCACATTGGGTTCAAGCCATGAACCAAGAAATTGACTCCATTGAGAAGAACAAGACATGGGATCTTGTTGATTTGCCAACTCACAAGAAGAGTATTGGTGTCAAGTGGGTTTACAAAACTAAACTCAATGAAAAAGGGAAAATTGAAAAGCACAAGGCAAGACTTGTTGCCAAAGAATTCTCACAACAACCAGGTGCTGATTATGGTGAAACTTTTTCTCCAGTCGCAAGGTTAGACACTGTCAAAACTCTATTGGCCATAGCAGCACAACACAAATGGCAAGTATACCAAATGGATGTCAAGTCAGCATTCCTAAATGGTCTTTTAGAAGAATAAGTTTATGTCAATCAACCACCTGGATTTGAAGTCCAAGAGCACCCAGCCAAAGTATATCGGTTGAAGAAAGCCTTGTATGGCTTAAAGCAAGCTCCAAGAGCTTGGTACAGCAGAATTGACACTTATCTGATCAAAAGTGGTTTCAGCAGAAGCCAAAATGAGCCAACTCTTTACACCAAAACAGATCAGCACGGTAAAATTTTAATTGTATGTTTATATATTGATGACATGATCTATACAGGAAATCTAGAGCTAACAGATTTCAAACATGCCATGCAATCTGAGTTTGAGATGACAGATCTTGGCATCATGAAATATTTTTTAGGGATTGAGGTTCATCAATCAGCCAAATGCATTTTTGTCTGTCAGCAAAAGTATGCAGCAGACATCCTCAAAAGGTTTCGCATGGAAGAATGCAATCCAGCAGAGACCCCCATACCATTAGGCACAAAGTTAAGCAAGAATGATGAAGGTCCTATAGTAGACTCTACTTTATACAAAAGTTTAGTAGGCAGTTTGTTGTATCTTACAGCAACTAGGCCTGACATCATGTATGCAGCCAACCTTGTTTCCAGATTCATGGAATCACCCAAGGATTTGCACTAGAAAATGGCAAAACAAATTTTGAGATATGTAGTAGGAACACTACATTTTGGCTTATGGTACACTAAATCTGATAGTAATCAACTTTCTGGTTACACAGACAGTGATTTTGCAGGCAGCCTAGATGACAGGAAAAGCACATCAGGACATGTTTTTCAACTGGGTATGAACCTGATTTCGTGGGATCAAAGAAGCAGCCAATTGTTTCAATATCTTCTACAGAGGCAGAGTATGTTGCAGCTACCTCAACTTCTTGTCAAGATGTATGGATGAGAAGATTATTGAGAGATATGTCACATACAGAAAAGAATCCAACTCCTATATTCTGTGACAATACTTCAGCGATTACTTTATCTAAAAACCATGTGTTTCACAAAAAGAGCAAACACATTGACACTCGTTTTCATTTCATACGCGAGCTAGTCAATAATGGGGATATTGCATTACAATTTTGTGGTTCTAGAGATCAGCTTGCTGATATTTTTACAAAGCCACTAGGAAAGTCAGTTTTTGATTTTCAGAGACAACACTTAGGCATGATCAGTGCTGTTGATTGTAACTGTTGAGTCTAAGAGGGAGTGTTAAATATATTGTACCCTCAATAGTCTGACTGTACACTGCCGGCTATACTGGACAATTGTACTTTCTATTTTTGTCTTGCTTGAGCCTATTTAGCTCAGCTATCTCCCATTGCATTGTATCTTCTCAGCTCTACTTCTTCATGTACTCGTTTTGTACTATTCTTCATACATTCTAATATATTGTTTTCTATTCTACCTTTCTCTCTGCATTTTCTCTTTTCTTCACAATTTATCATCTGGGACGGGGCCCACTTCTACGTTGTGCTTGATAGATGGTGGGTTCTATGTAAATCCAAGGGAGTCCTTGTAGGAATACATTGGCTCTGGCAGTGTGCAAATCCCAGAGCTGTATAAATTAAATTAGCATTCTCTATGTAAACTCATTTATAACAATTTACCACACAAAACTTTAAGATACTCTCATGTCTTCGAATAATAGGAGAACGACTAGTGGTATGCAACTGAACAAATATTTGATTAACATAGATTTAAAATATGAATCACTTTCTGCACGTAAATAAATGTGAAATTCTCAGCTTAATGAAGCTGGCAGGAAATTAGAGAGAGTAAAGAGATTTACAAGTCAAGTCCATTTATATTTTTGCACAATTAAAATAAGAATTCCAAGGTAAATATTTTTCTACATCAAAACTGTAATGTCTCTTTCCAAATTACTACATGAAGGATGATGGATTAGCCTATACACTCTTCCCATAGACTATAATTAGTGGGAAAGGGGGGACTATGGAGATTAATTGGTGTAGCTAGCTTATTAAAGATAAATTATAAAGGTGATATTAATTAATTAAAATAAGGTTATAAAGTTACTCTATGATTAATAGAGAAAATAACCTTAGAAGTCAATTTAATTATCTTATGTGGTGGGCCCAACTATTTTATCTTCCATTATTCATCATCATGACCATTTATGCACAACTTGCCTTTGGTTCCATTCCTACCATTTCCAACGGGGTTATTATTGAGCATATTTTAATTAATTACACAAAAGGTACCATTTGAAGCTTGTTTCTTTAAGAAATACCTTTGTGTAATAGCTTGTTGGAATGGGGGTGAAAATATCTACAAGATAGGATGATGAAAAGTGACTTTCAGTGGAAGGAGAAATCATAAAGGCAAATTAATCACTTTGTGGGGTTAAAAAGGTAAATAAATGAATAAAGTTATTTTAAAGAAAATATTAAAAGATGAACTAAAAGTTACTTAAGGAGGAAAAATGTGAGAGGGGTATAAAGAAGATATAGGGGCTCATTTCCTCTCATTATGCATGTTATGTTTTTGAGTTGAGATTCTAGCTCAAGGAGCTTTGGAGGCTTAGGGTTTAGAGTAAAATACTATATCTAGTTTCAATGGTGAGATATCCACTCTAGCTAGAGGGTTTGGTTTCAGTGGGGAGATCTCACTCTGGCCAAATATTCTACAGGTGTTCTTCTACAAGGATTGGAGCTATCATTGCATTCTTTGAGGCACGGATGTGTTGTTGGTAGGGTAAATTATTTAGTGGAGGGCACAAAAATTGGCAAGGGAGATACACTAGATAAGAGGAGGGCATATTCTTCATACATGCTTGAGTTCTCTTAGGAGGTAGGGTGCAACCTTGAAGTCTAGGATGTGGTGTTGGAGTGGAGGCCAATCTTTGTTGGTAGAAGGGTGCATTTGATTAGAGAAGGGCGCATTGGTTGTGAAGAGGGCACACTTGATTTGGGAAAGTGTATCACTATTGTGGGAGATAATAAAGTGCCAAAGGCCTGTGTATTGGTACAAAAACTATTGTAGGGGATTTAAAGGGAGATAATCCCCTCTTATTCCATCAAGAATCTTATCTACCATTGTGTGGAAACTTACAACAAACTATCCCATAATTCATATTGTTCTTCAATTTTGCATCAAACTTGGGAAATGAATAATCAAGGATATATTCTATTACTGAAGTGAACTGCAATTACTGTGGATCGAGTTTTTGCATTGTGGGAGCCTGTTTCTTTCTAGAAGAGGAAAATATAAGCCTCTATTATGATCATCTTGTAACAGGTCAGAACATTGCATTGAGTCAAATATTTGTGTGAAATTTCCATTGTTGTCTTGTGTGTAATTTTTGGTTGTTTCCTTGAATCTCTGTTGTAATAAGATTGTTTGAATATGGAACTTGATGATGGCATGTAAACCTCACTCACCCATGAAACCACATGAATAAAGAAGAAACAATAAACCATTAACAACAACAACAAATACAAGTTAAAAGGAAGGTTGGGAGTATGTCTTCAAAGTGTATGAGAAAAGTCGCATATCAGAAATAAGCTACATGAATCATTAGGGGGTGGTTTCTACAATTGAGATAGGTGCGAAAACAAACTATTTGACAAAATACATGACCCAAATTAGTATTAAACCCATAAGCAACTAGGTATCAAACATAACAATAATTATAAGGGGGATTGCACATGGTGTGTCAAGTGTTTGAAGAAATTCCTTAACCAAGAAAACCATTAAAAATGGACAACAACAAGTAGTAATTCATACCACCATTGACAAGGGATATTACAAAAACAATGCATGGAATAAAAAACCTTCAATGTGGTATTACATATGGTTTAAAGTTTCCATTAGTATAGAAATACAAATAAGAGAAAGCTTGGTGCAACTGGGCTATGTTGGACTTGATCTAGAGACCTTTCACGTGAAGTAAATCCTCCATGTCAGCAAAAATTGATGATGAAATGGGTTCGATTTATTCCAGAATTGATTTCTTCTTGGTTGGTTAAATTTCTTACTCTCAATTGATAAATAAATATATTAATTTAGAGGAAGGTTTAGTGTGGCCATGCCCATATGCAAGAACAAAGAGGAATGGAAGTAAGGATGCTGGGACATACCCTCCCTATGGATTTGGGAAATTCCAATAAATGAATGTACATGGGCTGCTTGTGAATGGAAATGAAGGATTGAAGAGGTGGTGTTAATTCAACATAAACTGGGTGTGATCCTCTCCTTACGCCCTCCACCTTAGTTGTTACTTCCTCTACCGAAGGGCTGGGATGTAGCCCTAATAGACCTATCCTCTTTTAAGGAAATTTTTTGACTTGGAAGATATATTGAGAACCCCTTACTAGTCAATGATTAGAAGTCCTTTCTCAAGATCATATTGTGCCATGATATAAGCTAGGAAGGAAAACAAAACGTTGTAGGAAGGTCGAGCTTCTCTGGAGAGACTGAAGAGACTAGGATATTATCTCTTGCATGGGGTAACAAATAACATATATATTCTCAACCAAAGCATATATGGAATATGAATTGAATTATTGTTAATTCCTTACCTGTTGACAACAGGTGAGATTGGCTCGATATGTGAAAACCCATCCGCAATCTTCCAGGAGCCTAGTATGTGTAAGAATTGATAAATTGTGAAGCAAGAAATGCAGAGAGAAAGAATAGAACATAAAACGATATATTAGAATGTAAGTAGAAGAGTACAAAACGAGTACATGAAGAAGTTCATGAAGAAGTACTATGCAAAGGGAAATAGCTGAGCTAAATAGGCTCAAGCAAATCAAGAATAGAAAGTACAGTTGGCCAGGAAAGCTGGCAGTGTACAGTCAGCCTGTTGAGGTTACATTATATTTAACACTCCCTCTTAAACTCAACAGTTACAAACATCAGCACTGATTATGCCTAAGTGTTGTCTTTGAAAATCAAAAACCGATTTTTCGAGTAGCTTTGTAAAGATATCAGCAAGATGATCTCGAGAACCACAACATTGTAGTACAATTTCACCATTATTGACTAGCTCGTGTATGAAATGAAAACGAGTGTCAATGTGTTTGATTTTCTTGTGAAACACATGTTTTTTAGATAAAGCAATTGCTGAAGTATTGTCACAGAAAATAGGAGTTGGATCCTTTTTTGTATGTGACATATCCTTCAATATTCTTCTCAGCCACACAACTTGACAAGAAGTTGAGGTAGCAGCAACATACTCTGCCTTTGTGGAAGATATTGAGACAATTTGTTGCTTCTTTGATGCCCATGAGATTAGGTTTGTGCCCAGGTGAAAAGCATGTCCAGATGTGCTTTTCATGTCATCTAGGCTGCCTGAAAAATCACTGTCTATGTAACCAGAAATTTGATTACCATCAAATTTAGTGTACCATAAGCCAAAATTGAGAGTTCCTGCAACATATCTCAAAATTTGTTTGTCCATTTTTCAATGAGAATCTTTGGGGGATTCCATGAATCTAGAAACAAGGCTGGCTGCATACATAATGTCAGGCCTAGTTGTTGTAAGATACAACAAACTGCCTACTAATCTTTTGTATAGAGTAGGGTCCACTGTAGGGCCTTCATCTTTCTTGCTCAATTTTGTGCCTAGGGGTATAGGGGTTTCTGCTGGATTGCATCCTTCCATGCAAAATCTTTTGATGATGTTTGTTGCATACTTTTGCTGACAGACAAAAATGCCTTTGGTTGATTGATTAACCTCAATCCCTAAATAATATTTCATTATGCCAAGATCTGTTATCTCAAACTCAGATTGCATGGCATGTTTAAAATTTGTTAACTCAAGATTTCCAGTATAGATCATGTCATCAACATATAAACATACAATCAAAATTTTACCATGATGATCTGTTTTGGTGTAAAGAGTTGGCTCATTTTGGCTTCTGCTGAAACCACTTTTGATCAGATAAGTGTCAATTCTGTTGTACCAAGCTCTTGGAGCTTGCTTTAAGCCATACAAGGCTTTCTTCAACCAATATACTTTGGTCGGGTGCTCTTGGACTTCAAATCCAGGTGGCTGATCGACATAAACTTCTTCTTCTAAAAATCCATTCAGGAATGCTGACTTGACATCCATCTGGTATACTTGCCATTTGTGTTGGGCTGCTATGGCTAATAGAGTCTTTACAGTGTCTAATCTTGCTACTGGAGCAAAAGTTTCACCGTAATCAATACCTGCTTGTTGTAAGAATCCTTTGGCAACAAGTCTTGCTTTCTGTTTTTCAATCTGCCATTTTTCATTGAATTTAGTTTTGTAAACCCACTTGACACCAATACTTTTCTTGTGACTGGGCAAATCAACAAGATCCCATGTCTTGTTCTTCTCAATGGATTCAATTTATTGGTTCAAGGCTTGAACCCAATGTGGCTCCTTAGCTGCTTCCTTAAAATATGTAGGTTGACATGACATTAAAGAAAAAAGGTTGTGTTGTTCAAAGTCATCCAACTGTTGATGGATTTCTCTCAAACTTCGAGTTCTCTAATTTCGAATTTCAGAGGATGAGTATTTGCTGGAAGTTGAGTTATCCTGTGAGTGTTTAGGTTGTCTTTGTACCTACAATCTTGGAAGAACAGTTTGAGGTACTTGTTGTCCTGAATTTTCTGTGTTTTCAGCACTGGGCAACAAAGTATTTTGACTGTCCATTTGCTGATTTTCTGAATCATTCCAGAATTGATTTTCCATAAATTTTACATCTCTACTGAGAATTAATTTCTTGGAGATTGGATTGTAAAGCCTGTAAGCTTTAGATGTTTCACTATATCCAATGAATATACATTTCTCACTTTTGTCATCCAATTTCTTCCTTAATTAGGAAGGTATGTGAGCATATGCTATGCATCCGAATGTCCTTAGATGCGCAACATTGAGCTTTGTCCCACTCCATGCTTCTTGGGGGACTTTCATCTTTATACTTGTGGTTGGCGATCTATTCAAGAGATAAACTAAGCATGCTACTGCTTCAGCCCAAAAAATATTGGACATAATTTTCTCTTTGAGAAGTGTTCTTGCCATATTCATTGTTGTCTAATTTTTCCTTTCAACCACTCCATTTTGTTGTGGAGTATACCTGGCTATGTTTGCATGATAATGCCTTGTGATTTGCAAAAAAATGTATATTCTCTGGAGTTGTATTCTCCTCCTCCATATGACCTGAGTGCTTTGATATATTTGCCACTTTGTTTTTTAGCTTCTGCCTTGAATTCTTTGAATTTTGCAAAAGTTTCAGACTTGTGTCTTTGAAAATAGATCCATATTTTTCTGCTAAAATCATTAATAAACGTTAGAAAGTAAAAGCTACCACCTGTTAACTATGTTTTCATTGGTCCACATAGGTCAGTGTGTACTAGTTTGAGATGTTGTTTGGCTTGATTTGATGACTGTGGAAAACTAGTTCTCTTATGTTTTCCAAGTATGCAAGACTCACATGGGGGAATTTTCTCTTTAAATATAGGAAGACCTTTGAGCATGGAGTTCTTCTGAAGAAGACTTAGACTCTGAAAGGGTAGATGTCCAAATCTTGTATGCCAAACCATAGTTTCATTCAGGGTTGATGCACTTTGTGCATATGGTTGAATCAGATTTGCAGTTCTGAGGGTAAGGGGAAACATCCTATTCAGAGTCATATGGATTTCAGAAATTAATTTTCTGATGGGGTTTTTGTCATATATTTTGCAAGATGCTCCCTCAAAAAGTACCTTATATCCATGTTCAATGAGTTGTCCTACACTTAGAAAATTATGTTTCAGATCTGGAACATGATAGACATTGTTTATGTCTTTCTTGACATTCTGTTTAGTAAGAATAGGAACAATTCCTTTTCCTTGAACTTTGACTAAGTAATCATTTCCAAGTGTAATATCAGATGAGATTGAATAATCAATGCATGAAAGTAATTCTTTGTTACTTGTCATGTGATTGCTGCATCCACTGTCCAGCAACCAGAGATCTTTAGGTTGTTCTTCAGTCTTGTGGCATGAGAGAAACATACCTCCTAAGGTTTCTCCCGTATGATTTGACACATGTGCTCTGCTTGAGAGATGATCTACTTGCTTCTTCTTGCATTTAGATTCATAGTACCCATACTTTTTGCAGTAATAGCATTGTATGCTTGTTTTTTTATTTGATCTTCTCCCTCTGCCTCTTTGAGGCTGGAAATTCTGATGTTGCTTTTGTTGCTGTTGTCTTTGACCTTGGAAATTTTGATTCGGATACTGTTGTTTGTTACCTCCACTGGAGGGAGGGTTACTTTGATTGCTCCCTCTTCCTTGGTGACCTCTGCTTCTTCCTCTACCTCTCCCTCTGTTGAAGGAGAATTGAGTTTTGAAAGCATTGGAGATTGACTCATCTGTGAGATGCAGTCTGGTCTCATGTGTCACCAGAGAACCAATTAATTCATCTGTTGAAAAACTCAATAGATCTTTGGATTCAAGGATTGCTGTTACAACCATTTCGAATTTCTTGGGTAAACTTCTGAGGACTTTCTCAACAATGCGTTGATCAATGATGGCTTTGCCAGTCAATCTGATCTGGTTCACGATACCCATGACTCTGGTCATGAACTGATCCACATTTTTGGACTCTGTCATCCTTAGAGTCTCGAATTGCGTCCTCAAGGTCTACAGTTTAACTATTTTGACCCTGTCATTTCCTTGATAGGAAGATTTAAGGATGTCCCAGGCCTTTTTTGAAGTACCAGCGCCTGTGATTTTTTAGAAAATCGAGTCATCCACATAATTTTGAATCCAGAATTTAGCTTTATTTTCTCTGTTTCTCTGCGTTGCCTGAGCAATTTTCTGTTGGTTTGTCATGGCGGACAGGTCTGCTAGATATGGTTCCACATATCCATGATCCACTGGATCCCAACACTCTTGTGCTTGCAAGAAGGATCTCATCCGAAGAGACCAGAACTCATAGTTCTTTCCAAGAAGAATCGGACCATGAGTTGGTCCTAAATTGCTAAACGATGCCACATTTAAAGAATTTAACAAAACAGAAAAAATCTTATTTACCTGTTTCCCACGCGTAAAACCAAGTCTAATGCTTTCTTTTAGGAATGTCAGAATGTTGTGTTTCAAGATTTCGTGAGTGTTGACATCGCAAATTTTGGCTTCGCGAGTTTTGACCTCAGAACTTCGTTAGACGAGACCTTTGAACTTTCCAACTTCCGATTGTCGAAACGTCAAAGAGAGTTTATCGGCCTTGAAGTGGCCCTTAGTCTCCGATCAATGTGACCACGCGCCTTGATGTTAAAGCGCTACGGGATTTTCTGGTTCTTTGTCTTTCAATTTGCCGAAATGTGAAATATGCTGGAAAGGCCCTTCTCGAAAGCCTTTTTGGGATTTCGCAAATTGGTATTTTGCAACTCTTGATTTCTCATCACACTGTGCTCCAAAAACGCGAACTCCGAAATGTCGATTTGCCGAAATCGCTTTTCGAAAAATCTCCCGAAATTCTGGATTGCTGCCACGCGTCTCCTCAAGATGGATTGTCCTCCTGCGTTTCGGGATTTCATGACTTGCGTCCCCCGATGACACAAATCCTCTGTCAACTTGAAACCCTGGTAGCTGAAATACCGATAGTTTCCTTGATCTCTGCCACGTGTCCCAATTGAATGGACGGCTGTGATCTTTTCAGGATTTCGAGACTTTCGCCGTGGAGTGTCGCGACTTTCATCAACAAGATCTCTGATATCCCGAAGTCTGAAATGCCGAAAAGTTGATGGTGCTTGTATCTGCAGCCACCTGTCCTCTGAGATGGACGACTCACAATCCTCTCAAGATTTCACGATTTGTGCTGTCGGGATTTCGCGTATCGGGGTTTTGGAGAGCAGTCTCCTTCGCTCGTCCAACTCCTGATCCCCGATTTGTGATGGGATAAGATCGATGGCTCACGATCTTTTGCGATCCAACAGTCCAGAATAAATTGTGATTTCGCGAATTCTCACGGCAATCTTCTAACCTTTACACCTTGTGAGTCAGCGAAATGTCAAGATCACGCCACGTGTCTCTTGATGGACGGTCCAGATGATTTTAGGATTTCGTGACTTCACTAGTCAAAATTTCACCTGTGCGCTCTAGAGGACTAAACCTCGTGCACTTTCTCGCTGATCCAATGACTGTCGTTCCTCTGTGCAAGATCTAACGGCTGAAATTCTTTCGCCTTTTCCATGCTGTCCTCGTCCCTTCTAAACTGGATTTCCGCCTCAGATCTGTTCCAAGGATGGATCTTACTGCTGCGACGGTTGTTCTTTGCTCCTTAGATGCGATCTTTGCTGCATTTGAAGGAATTTTCTCCTGCGGAAGAAAAATTCGTGATTCTTTCAAAGATTTGAAAGAATTTCATGAATTCTTTGAAGCTTAGCATTGTCTGCTACAATCTTTGACGGATTTGAGAGAATTCCCATAAATCTTTAAACGATTATGCCTTCTGCATGAATCTTTAATGAATTTGAACGAATTCTTCGAGTTCTTCAAATGTTCCTGCATCCTGCAGCTCTTCTTTGTGAATCTTTAACAAATTTGAAAATTTTGCAAGAAACTTTACTATTTCTCCATCTGTAGTATCCGCTTCCTTCTCGTGTTTCTGCTCCTTGAAACTTTCGAGTGTAGTACACTCCACGACGTCGACGAGCTCCCTACGTTGATCTTTTGAGAGTATGAACGAACAACTTTCCAAGCTTTGTGAAAAGTCTGTGAAGCATTCTCTTGTGATCCGTGTAAGCTCTTTTCTGTGAGGATCTTGTTGCCCTCCAGCCTATGTGAAGAGGCTTACTACTGAAGCTCTGATACCATGATAAATTGTGAAGCAAGAAATTCAAAGAGAAAGAATAGAACATAAAACAATATATTAGAATGTAAGTAGAAGAGTACAAAACGAGTACATGAAGAAGTACTATGCAAAGGGAAATAGCTGAGTCAAATAGGCTCAAGCAAATCAAGAATAGAAAGTACAGCTGGCCAGGACAGCTGGCAGTGTACAGTCAGCCTGTTGAGGTTACATTATATTTAACAAGAATGGCAACAAGGAAAGTATGTATAGGGATGGTAGATAAAAATGTAAGCGCCAATGCATGGATTCACAATACACAACCAACCGTCACAATAATTCAATGTTATATGCAAGTGTTATCACTATGTGCAAGTGTGAACACTTGGAATGACTGGCATGTCTTGAATTCTTACATTTTTAGATTTACTTTTATCGTACAACTGATTTACTTTTGTTATGATTCTGGCATGGTAAAGATGGTATTTGCATGCATTTTCACAGGTACATATTATAGTCAAACCTTTGAGATCCCTATACAATCTCTGTAGTCCTCTAATGCCACTTATCACTCCTTTGTGGCAATGTATATTGTCAAAGCATTGAATGATTTCATAAATGACATTTGTTATAATTGCTACTTTCACTTCCTTGCAACTCTGACAGTGAATGTAATCATATCTCGTTAAAAGTAAAATAATTGTTTTTCTTTATTAGGATTTCACAAAACATGTCATTCTGTGGGAAAAACAGCATATGGAATAAATGCATTAGCGTTGGAATATCCTTGGGCGAGAAGATATGTGGTTTTGTTTCAAAACGCGCTAGCATTCGACCTAGTGGGCCCCTTTAAGGTTCATATGGTAGACCTTGTCATTCTGTTTTCCTTCTCCCAATCTATTTGAATTGCATAGATAGTGCTTGAGGTCGGTGGTGCACTTCCGTTAGAAATCAGTGTGAAAATTTCCAGAAACAATGCAGGTAGGTAGGGATTGATGGCATCAACCTGTATTTTTTTTTATCGTCCTCAATAAAATTCCTTCCATTCCAATTGACCTTCTTTTTGCAGATGAAACAATCATTATGTTGGCGCCATAATATTTTCTTGGTGCTAGAATGTACAGACATACTTTCTGAAAAACAGACCTGCGGAAAACAGAAAACGAAGTGCAGGACGCGGAAATAGGAAACGAATTGCAGGACGTAGAAACAAGAAAATGAATTTAACAGGACAGAACAGAATTGCATAAAAACACCACACAGATCTCATTAATTGAATTTATATATAAAGGAATTTACATGCAACGAAATGCTTTGTAAACAACGAAGCGTCTAACAGTCTAACAGCTCACTCAGCGATGAAAACAAGAAACCAAATAATTGACAGTTAACTAAACTAATCAAGGAGCGTTTTTCTCAATCAAAGGAGCGATTTGCTCAACTTATTCGTCTAACACACCCCCTTAAGTTGGAGCGCGACAATCATTTAACCTAACAACACTCATCTTAGATCTGAGTGATACAAATGTTTTTTTGCCCAAAGGCTTTGTGAAGATATCAGCTTGTTGATCTGCTGATTTACAAAACCTTACAGTGATTACATCTTCATTTACCAATTCTCAAATAAAATGATAACGGATATCAATGTGCTTTCTCTTTTTGTTGAAGACTTGATTCTTGG
>JZKD02S2248359.1:569429-581831 GCA_000966675.3 Picea glauca
AGTGGCATTTTGAAGGATAGGTTTATCAAAAATATATTCATCATCATTGTCCTCATCACTGTCATCATTATCATCCTGCAAGTTGTCCTCCTCCAAGTTGACATCATCATCCATTAGAGAATTATAAATGTCTTGGACAATCTATTTGTCCCATCATCATCAACTGTATTATTAATATCATCATTTTCCATAGGAATAATGTGATCATCATTATCCACATGATTAAGTTCAGCTTGTTCTTTAGTATTATCTCTATGAAAATGTCCCCTGCTAGGCGGCATCACATTCTTAGGATGATTTTTCTTTAATAAAAAAAATAGAAGAAATAAAATACAGTTAGAGTATATCAGAAATATTATTTTGAAAGATAAATTAAAAAAAAACAATTAATGTATAATACCCTTAAAGATCTATATTAACTAATTACTTACCATGGGACGATATTCATTGCCCCCTTCAACGTGCCCATTCTCCCTACAATGTTTTTCAACTATTTTTAAAGGTAGTCTTCTTCCATTAAAACCCTTGCATTCACAACAAGGGCAATAACATTTCCCATCACCATGAATCACCATTTGCTGCTTTAACATAACAAGCTCTCTTTTATCGTCTAGAGTTTACATTGTAATTACCTATTACAAGTTACTAGAGGTATTTCCAACTACTGTCCCACCTAAAAATGCCGCAAGGTTGTATCTCATACTACAAAATTAAGATTCTTCACAATCTGTTCGAAAGGTGAACAGAAGGAAACTGCAACCACTGCAGCCTCAGTCCAAGTGTAACACCCCCAACCACCAACAAGAAGGGAAATTCCACTACTCAGAGCCTTCACTTAGCTCTGATACCAAACTGTAACATCCCGGTTAACACAGAGACCGAGTAATGCTACCACTGCAGAATCATACAAATATATATATATATATATATATATATATATATATATAACATGCATTTTAATCAAAATTAAACACATAACACAAAGTTACTATTACCATTCAGATTCAAACAAGATTAACAGTAAATCCACATGAAACGGAACATATGATAACATTCAAGCATCAATAGCACAAACATGCATAACATATAAATTAAACGTAGGTTGATACTTATCTTTTAGCTAGAGTAAATCCACCAATTACGTGAAGACCTTCCACGAACCTCCTAGCCATAGACCACGCTACTCATCACACTCTGAACCTTCTTGGACCTGAAAAATTTCTCATCTTCATATTCATTATTGAAGACCAACTAAAACTTAGAAGGAACTCATTTTCTCCCTGGTTACTCCCTTTTTTAACATGTCTGCAAGATTCTGGCTAGTGTGTATCTTTTCCAACTTCAAATGTCCATCTTCCAAGATGGATCATATGAAATGGTACCTAAAATGTATGTGCTTAGTCTTTGAATGGAAGCATGAGTTATTTTCAAGATGAATGGCACTCTGAATTTCACAGTACAACCTATTGTTCTATCGCTTCTTTCCCAATTCCTCCATAAACCTCTGTAACCAAATCATCTATTTACTAGCCTCTGTAGCAACAACATACTCTACTTCTGTTGTTAAAAGTGCAACAACCTTTTGCAGTTTCAAAATCCAACTTACTGATGTTCCACCTATAGTAAAAGCATACCCTGTGGTGCTCCTCATGCCGTCTTTATTACCTCCCATATCTGAATCAACATATCCCTATAGAAAAGTTTCTGAACCTCCAAAACATAATGCATGAGTAGCAATACCTCTCAAATACCTGAGAATCCACTTTACTACCTCCCAATGTTCTTTACCTAGATTGTTCATATACCTTCTCACAAGTCCCACTGCATGTGAAATATCTAGTCTTGTGCAAACCATTGCATACATCAAGCTACCAACTGTTGATGAATAAGGGACCCTGGACATGTATTCCATGTCCTCCTGTGTCTTGGGACACATTTCCTTAGTTAATTTGAAATGGTTGGCCAAAGGTTTACTAATTGGTTTTGCATTCTTCATTCTAAACCTCTCCAACACCTTCTCTATGTACTCACCCTGAGACAATGTCAATTTGTGATTTTTCCCGTCTCTTGTTATTCTCATACCAAGGATTTTCTTTGCAGCACCCAAATCATTCATCGCAAATGAATTAGCTAATTTATTCTTGAGCACATTTATATCCTTCATATTAGACCCTGCAACAAGCATGTCATCTACATACAATAGCAAGATAATATAGCTTCCATTTTCTAGCTTTTTGAAATAAACACAGTGGTCAGAATGACATCTACTATAACCCCGTTCCGTCATAAACCTGTCAAACTTCAAATACCACTGCCTTGTAGCTTTCTTTAGGCCATACAATCTCTTCTTCAACCTACATACCAAATTCTCCTTCCCTTTGACCTCATACCCCTGTGGTTGCTGCGTGTAAATCTCTTCCTCCAAATCCCCATGGAGAAAACTTGTTTTAACATCTAATTGTTCAAGATGCAAATCTTATACTACCACAAGACTTAAAATATTCCTAATTGAAGTCATTTTAACAACAAGAGAAAATATTTCATCAAAATATATACCTTTCTTTTGTGCAAACTCCTTTACAACAAGTCTAGCCTTGTACTGCTTTATTCCTCGATCTTCTTCCTTCAAATTGTAAACCCATTTATTTTGCAATGTTATTTTTCCCACAGGGAACTAAACGAAGTCCCAAGTCTAGTTATTTTCCAAGGAATCCATTTCCTCTTTCATTCCTTTCTCCCACTTCTTTTTGGTGTCTACCTACATTGCCTCTTCATAACATTCTGGTTCACCAGAATCAATCAACAGTAAATAGTACAATGAAGGACAATATTGTTCAGGGGGTATACTTAACCTGGTAGATTTTCTAACAACACTTCCAGGTGTTTGAGGTACCTGTTGCTCCTGTTGTTGTACATTTTGATTTTCTGGTTCCTTTGAAATTTCTTTTTCAGTGATTTCATCAAGCACTGTGTATTCTTGTTTTTCTTTTTCCTGTTTCTTTCCTTGCAAATGATCTTTGTACATGACTTTCTCATTGAATATGACATCTCTACTCCTAATTATTTTTTTATTTTCATAATCCCATAAGCGATAACCAAAATCATTAAAACCGTATCCAATAAAGCTACACTTCTTGGAGTTTGCCTCAAAATTTGTTCTATTTTCTTCATCAATATGGACAAATGCTTCACAACCGAAAGTCTTCAAAAAAGAATAGTTTACCTTTTTTCTTGTCCATTCCTCCTTTGCAATTCTACCATCCAAAGAGCTTGAAGGTCCTTTGTTTATTATGTAAACAACAATATCTACAACATCTTCCTAGAACTATAAGGGAAAACCAACATGCAATCTCATACTCCTTGCATGCTCCATGATTGTCCTGTTCATCCTTTCTGACACACCATTTTATTGTGGTGTTCTTGAAACTATCTTCTCTCTACGAATCCCATGGTATGAACAACAATCATCAAAATCCTTGCTGCAATATTCACCTCCATTATCTGATCTGAGACACTTCAAACTTTTTCCTGCCTCATTTGCAACCAAAGCTTTCCATTTCTTAAAAGTATCAAAAACATCAGATTTTTGTTGAATGCAATAAACCCAAGTTTTTCTAGTTGCATCATCAATAAAAGTAACATAGTAACGAGATTCACCAAGAGATGATACCTGATCCGGTCCCCATACATTTGTATGCACAAGATCTAACCTTTCCTTCTTTTCTTTTCCGACTCTGAGAAATCTGACTCTCTTCTATTTTCCATAAACAAAATGCTCACAGAAGTCCAAATCAATTTGTTTAAGATCTGGCAACACATTTCTTTTGTGAATTATCTGCATTCCCTTCTCACTCATGTTTCCAATCCCATGATGCCATAGTGATGTATCCACTCTTGTAGAAGCTAAAAAAATAGAAGAGTCAGTATTACCAATACATAAATACAATGTACCTACCTTCTCTCCTTTTGCTATCACCAATGATCCTTTGATGAACTTCCATGTATTATCTGTAAATATGGATATACAACCTTCACTTGCTAACTGCCCTGTTGAAATTAGATTTTTCCTTAAATATGGAACATGTCTTACCTCTTTCAACAACCATTGGTTTCCATTGCATTGATTTATTTTTACCTTTCCCATTCCAACAATTTTGCATGGTGCATCATCACCCAAATGAACCTGTCCAAAATCACCTTGAACATAATCTAGAAAATGTTTCCTATGGGGTGTGACATGAAATGAAGCCTCGGAATCTACTACCCAAGACTCAGAAATATTATCTACAGAAAGAATCAAAGCATCTTGTAACACATCACCTGTTACATTTGCTTCTTGATTTTTCTCTTCCTATCCATCTCTTTGTTTCTTTGGAGCTCTGTAGTCTTTCTTCAGATGTCCTTTCTTCCCACAATTCTAGCACTCTATCTTTCCAAGTCTGGATTTGGATCTTCCCTTCCTAGAATTCCCGCGATTCCCTGGACCCTTTCCTCTATCCTTTTGTCTTCCCCTGTTCTCCATGTTCAACGCATTACCTGATGTCTCACTTGTTCTTTTCCATCACATTTCCTCACTAAGGATAAAACCAACAACAACATCAAATTTTAAAGTATTTGAACCAAAGACAAAGTTACTTACAGCCATTACCAAGCCGTTCGAGCTTTCTGGCAATGAGCACAAGATTATAAGAGCCCTGACCTCATCATCAAAGTCCACTTTTATAGAACTTAGTTGATTAGTAACCGTATTAAAATCATTTAAATGATCTGCAACAGAACCACCTTCTGACATCTTCATATTGAACAATATCTTCATTAGAAATATGTTATTGGATGCCGAGGGTCTTTCATGCAATTTAGAAAATGCGTCCATCAAAGCCTTCGTTGTCTTTTCTTTCAAAATATTGAAAGCCACCGACGCTGCCAGGCTCAACCATATCGTTCCTAGAGCCTTTTTGTCAATAATCTCCCATTATTCATCCTTCATGGCCATCGGCTTATTTTCTACTCCGCCCAATGGTAAAATTAAATCCTTCTGATATAAATAATCTTCCATCTGCATCTTCCATAATTGGTAGTTTTGGTCATTAAATTTTTCGACCCTAAACTTTCCATATTCCGACATTGCTCCCATTTGAACCAGGAACCCTCTTTTCCTACGAGTTACCTTTCGCTCTGATACCAGTTGTTTGAAAAATAGGACCGTGGAGCAATAAAATAAAACAAACGCGGAAACAAAACACATAAGATACATAATACAATAGAGACACGGATTTACATGGTTCACCCAGTGTGGGCTACATCTACCAGAGAAATTCCTAGGTCCTTCCTTTATTATTATCCAACAAATGAAGGGATACAACCTACAACAAACTTGATGTAACTTCCTCTTCTATCTATCATAGTCTCTTGTCTCAGAATACAATATTCACCATAATGCATAGCTGCAATAAAATTCCCTCATAACAGAGAGTTGCCTTCTAGGGAAAAAAAACCCTAACATAATTTCTACCGTTAGATCTGTGACCTTATAATGAATGGTTCAGATTTACAATGAAATTACAATATACATTTACAAGGAAAATTTTCCTTTGGGGGCTTCGCCCCTAAACCCCCATCAGGGGACATTGTCCCCGAACCCTTGCCAGGGGATCGCTTGCCCCCAGACCTCCCAGTTGGGGGGATAGCCCCCCTGAACCCCACAGAGGGGGTAATCCCTCTCTGCACTCCCCCACGTGAAAGAGTGTACATACTTCTGGGGTATAAATACTTCATGGGGTATAAACATGGATGAAAAAAAAATACCTATGAATCAGGAAGATAATTAGGCTCCACAACCAACAGGTGCATGCCAAGGAATCAACACAGAGGTCAATCACAGAGCTAAACGAAATTCACGGAGGATGAGGAATGGAAAAGTGACTCAGGTGGAGGATGGAAAAATGGCCCGCAAACCCCCAACACAACTGATGCTTCAACTTTTAACTGCATGCGCCCGGGTCGACACCTGTCTTCCTAGAGATGCATGCACTCCATTTTGCATACATTCCCTTTACAGGAACTTAGGACAACACTCAACATGTCCACCTTAGCCTGTAGGAAATAATAATAAATTATTATCCCCTTTAGAGGTAATCACCCTAGCTTAGCCCCTAGGCCCACACACTTAGCCTCCTCCCTTAACTAACCTTGTGGAAGCTTAGTCCCACATCACTCTTTCTTCGTGGTCTATCTGCACACAACGATGTTTATATTTTATTAATGATCTACATAATTACATATACAAAATCAGGCTCCTGGCCTTTAACACCTAGGTTGTCCAGCCTAGTAAACACATAATCCCACCAGCTTATCAACACTCGACTCACCAGCCTACAAAACATGTTTACAATTCATAAATACAGCTGGGGCTCATCCTTGGGGATATTACAATCCCCTCCCCTTATTTTTGCATTGTCCTTAGTGCAACTTTCACACAACATCAATAAGATTTCTGAAATCTTCAAAAAGATGCGGGTATTCTTCCCGCATAGCATCCTCATGCTCCCATGTTGCGTTCTCAGGACCGTACTAGGTCCAATGGACCTTTACAAGCCCTATGGTTTGATTCTGGAGATTTTTTCTCTTCCGGTCCAGTATGCACACCAGATGCACTTGCAAGATGCCTTCTTGCTCCACCTAAATCACATTCCAATCAGTAGCATGATTAGCATCAAGTATAAATTTCTTAAGCAATGAAACATGAAACACATTATGTACAATCATGGATGCAGGTATTGCAAGCATATATGAAATGTGTATATATGTATATCCAGGCAATTCTAATAACATTATAACCTGTATACAATATTCACAACATACAATAAATAGAGAATTGTATTTATCTTTTGATTTAGAAGACCTTTCACCCCTGAGCAGGGCTATGACTCTATCAGGGAAATGGATTCTTAAGATAGCCACAGTCCACAATCCATATCTATATGGTCTAGGCCAAGGTACCAAACCTCGACAACACTCCAACCAATGGTTTCTCTTCCCCACATCCCTGTCCCACCCTAGGAGTGTGCACCTTCACTTCCACTCAGTCCATTGGCTTCTAGACCTCCCTTTCCTTGGGCTTCAACAACAGGTCAGCTCAAGAAGTCTCAGAGCACCGTGGTTCCCAAAGTTCCAAATACCCTCAGAGATTTCCAATCATCATCTTCTCCGAGCTACTCTTTGTAGTCAACATTCTAACTTTTATCAACATCATCTCATCTGCATTACCCACATGCAATTATCATGAGAAAACATAAAATAATTCATTGAGGAACTCTAATTTGTTCAAAAGGGAATTCAAATTTTCCCCCAAAACATGAAATTATGTTTCATAATTCATCTTGGTTGTTGCCATATTATGAATGAAGCCATCCTTGTAGTTTTCCAAAGGCACCAAAATGCATACCATTTTTCCTGTAATGCTTCGTCTTGCATACAACCCACAAATTGTCAGCATTTGTTGTACATCATAATTCAATTGCAATATGTTCAAAATATTATGCAGTGATCTTAGAATTTCCTTCACTTAGCAATTCAATCAAAATTACCCAACAATTAATAAACTAGAACGACATCGTCATTCTATGCATATGCATGTTCACAGTAATATTTGTAATTTCATTACTTTTTTTGCTGAACAAGAAAATTTCTTATAGTCAATGCTCATGTGACTACTTGACTTTCAAATTTCCTATTGCAATGTCTAACACCTCCCTAAAATGTCCTCAAGTTCATGAGTTCACAACATTTCAGCTGTTAATAGAAATTATTTCCATGTAATAATATATATGCATGTACTTTCAAAACACATTCAGACATTGCATTTAGTATACAATTCTATAACTTACTATGCATGAGTGCAATTCTCAATGCATAATTAATCAGTGCACCTTGCATTGGATTACATAATGCTCTTTATCTCAATCATGAATCTCACCACCCATGAGTTGGAATTTTGGCCAATGTGTTAACACATTCTCCACACACTTCCTATTGTCTTCCCAATTAATTGGATGCCTTCCTTTCCGACCTGAACACTACACCAAGAATATAATTCTGTGGTGTTCATTAGTGTTAGAAAAAAGGTTGCAGTCCAAGTTTTATTTAAAGGTAGGAAGCTTTTAGTACCTGTGTGGGTCATAAACTTTCCATATCCATACCTTGCCATATCCAACTAGGTCTTAGTATCATACATGACTAGCTTACTGGCATTCATTCCTACAACAAGTTATTATGTTTTAAATCTTTGGTTGTTACCCCAAAACCAAATTAACATGACATTCTACTTTGTCAGTGTGTGCATTCAGTAGCTAAAAAGCTTTGAATTAATACAAGCCTCCAGCCTTTACCACATCTAGTGGTATGCATTCAATAATATAATCATGTGATTTTATAAAAATAACTTTGGCTAAGGAAATTCTTACCTAAATTTCCTTTCAACAATTATGCAAAAAGAGTAATAAAAACTCATACCTGCATGACTGCCATTAATAAATTTTATACTACCTGAATGTTTGAAGGCAGTAGAAGCTTTCATGCTTCTTTTATCAAACTTATAACCAACACTTTAGCTCTCTGTTGCTTCCCTACTTATGCAACAACATCACCAACAACGCTTGTAAACATGCAAGCATTCTTTCCTCTAGCTGACCCAACAAGCCATAACATACTTGCTACCACGAAAATTGCAACAACTTCTTTCCCATGTGCAACTTTTCTTTGCTAAACCTAGAAGTCTTCAATTCTTACCAGATTCCTGAACCTTCTTGTGCTCTCATTGTAGCCACTGTACATGACTATTTATTCCCTGAGAACTTTCGATGCAGTGCCCCTACCTCAGCAGGGTTTGCTGACCTCCCAGTCAATGGATCTTTCAATATTCTGAGTCGAATTGACTCTTCGGGATCATGATTGAACCCAAAACAATTATACATTGGCCCCCTTTTCTCCTAAGGCGTAGGTCATGTGATACCCACAACCTTTGTCTGCACGCTTTTGAAACGTCAAGTTTCAGGCGCTAGCTCCTTTTTCATTAGCCCCTTCCTTCATTTGGCCTTGGGCTGTGACCTTACGAAAATATGCAATTGCGGGCATGGGCAAGATTGGTTTTAGGCCAACCTGTTACAATTCACCTCTAGCTCCCACACATCACTTTGTTAAAACCGTGGTAAAAATTGCAGCCCGCTCTCATATTTTTAATGTCCGAGAAAGTTTTGGCCCCGCAATCCATCTCATCCATCGATCTCCAATACCTTGGTGATAATCCGCGATCAACGAATGCTATCTATCCTCCCCTTTCTACCTTCTTTCCTCCTTCCACACATGATCCTAGATCTACATGATCTATTGACACGTAGCTCCACTCCAAATCAATGGATACAGTTGATTTTGTCTCTTCGACCCTCGGGAGTTTCAACTCTCAACTATCTACTTTTCCCCATATGACAATCTTACGGAGTGGAAGATCTATTGAAACCTGTCCTAAAAAATCGGACGATTCTGATGAACTTCGGCTCTCTAGTATTCGAGAGTTCTCACGTCTCCACACACACAAATCTCCAGAGTGAGTTTACCCAAAGTGACAGATCGTATGCCACGCGTCCTCTCCAAATCAACTATCTTGATTCTTTTTGGGACTTAGGCTCTTTTCAACCAAGACGAGATCAACGGTCTGTTGTCAGCCACACATGTTTTGATTTTTATAAACATGTTCGAAAGGAATTTCATTATTGAGTGGCTTCCATCACCCTGTCTATAAACACTTTTACAAGTTGATTATGACTAATTGGGCTAAAGCCTTTTTTTTCCATCATTTTCTACTTTTGATTTTCAATTTCTTCTATGTTTAATTCATGACTGCAAGCATGAATTAAACTTAAAATTTGGATTGTCATTTTCATGATCTTTTCCTTTGAAATATCTTTCTACAAATCATTCATATGTAATTAAAATGTAAATCCTTTTTAAATGGTTGTTGGATCCATTTATTTGTGTTAATACAATTATTATTGTTCTAATGGTTTGATGGTTCATTTTCGAATTGCTTGGGAACATTATAAACTTTGGTTAATTATTAAATAAGAATCCCAAGAGTTATGGTCTAGTGGTGGCAAGTAATGATTTGAAATCATGAATATAAAAGGTCAAAGAAAGAACTTTCGACAGCTAAGTGCCAATTTTTTATGGGTTGTAAGTTGCCAAAAGTTTCCAGTTTCAACAGCTAAAAAGGTAGGCGCAAGGTTATGTTAGCCGCCGAAAATGTAAAATTTTTCCAATGGCTAGCCTATCCTGTTAGGCTCTCAACCATCGAAGTACACGCGTCATGATGTCTTCTAATACTATCGAAAACAATTATGAGGATATCATGCCATGATCTAGGCAATCCATTTGGGTTTGCATTTATTATTGAATGATTTTTTTTCAATAACCCTATGCTACCAGATCTGAAAATCCTTTTGTCTATTCATACTCTACCATCTAAACCCATGGTTTTTTTTTAGTCGCTCTTGTTACAGCCTGAGAAAACCTGTAATTGCATGCCAGAGACATGCTTTTGTGGGAGATATTATGAGCAAACCGTCACGAATTACACCAAACCCTTTAAAACCCATTTCAAAAATGGGCCCTTTTACTTTCATTGAGAGCAGTTTCTTTAGAAACTGGATCGTTTCAGAGATATGTCTCAACCTTTGGAGGGAAATTTCTTAGAATTTTCGTTTCGGTTGAGGTAAGCATTTTTTTTATTTTGCTACAGATATTTTGAAAAATTGCAGAGGAGGATATAGCAGAGACCCTAAAGGAGAAGCATTGAAGATCAACAAGTTGAGAGAAAATGCATTTTGCAATTTCGAAAGCCAGTTTTAAAATAGAACTTTCGATGGCTTAGGCAAGCTTTCACAACTATTCTTAGCCACCGAAAGCATAGCTTTTCGTGGCTTACAAGTTAGAAATTTGACTCTTTAGCCACCAAAAACATAGAGAAGGGCAGAGAGGCATTATTTTTGCATAGATCCAAGTTTTATCATTCTAAATTGCACAAGGATGGTTTTTGGATGAAAGTTATAACTAAGAGCATCGAATTTAGATGTCTGTTCCGGTTTTGAAGGTGCCAACAAGGTGGAAATGATAAATCTTCTTGTCTATTTTTGGCAAAAGATGACTTGTATGCTAAGGTGGCATTTTCGATCTTATCCATCAGCCTTTGAAGACTTGTTGCAGCTGTCAAAGACCATGAAGATTATCAAGATAGAGGATATGGTATATATGATGTTGATCCTATGGGATGGAGCATGCTGGACTTAGTTGATCATCTATATTCTTTTTCTTATTTTGTAAATAGGAGGAAATTCTCATGAATATTGAAGATGTAGTTTGATCTTGAGTGGATTTTAGCCCTATATATTTGTAATTTTTAAATCTTTTTGAGATTTGATCCTATTTCAGAAGATAGGAAGTTTATCCTTTGTAAACTCTTTAAATACTCCATATTTTTGTAAGGAATATCATCTTGGCTGAGAGCAAGAGATGGACGAGTGATTCTAGAACTTAATGAAGCAACATTTATGCATCTTGGCTTTAGCCTTTGTTTATAATGCTGTCATTTATGTTTTGTTAATCCTGCTACATGTATAGGCCTGATATCTTTATTAAATGATCTGTGATGTGCAATATGTTATATTATAAATACCATCTATAATTTGCTTCTCAAAATATAAATGTTGTGATCATTTCTTCAATTAAATTGATAGGATTTATCTTTGAGTTTTAATCAGATGATGAAATGCATAGAGTACCTTTAGATTTATCTTACTGTAATCATGTGAAATTATGAGATCATAGGTTTATGTTTGTGTTCCCTCTTCTGTCATTGAAACCTAAGCTGCTAATCCAGGTTTTAAATTTATTTAGACCAGTCACAAGGTTCCTTGCAGATTTCTCTCTTGGACAGGGCAGTTGGATGTTCTCCACTCATGAAGATGCTTGGATACACCTCACTAACTCACTAACAGGTTAGCTCCTTTGTATTTTTTTGTCATTTACATATCACTAAAACTAGAATGTATCGTTCATCTTTTGACTATCCACACGTTTATGTTTCATTGCATTTTTTTTATGCAAAATTAGTTAGATTTATAAAGGAAAACAAAAAAAGTTTTAAATGTGCTTTCTTTATCTACTTCTTAACAAAGATAACTTTTGCATTTGATTTCATAAGTTTCAATTCAAACTTGCAAATTATATATGATGTATATAAGTGATATTAGTGTAGTTTCTGCTTAAAATATCTATAATATTTATATTAGAACATATGTATATGCTTAAAATATCTATAATATTTATATTAGAACATATGTATATATGTAT
>JZKD02S2248359.1:581920-607622 GCA_000966675.3 Picea glauca
TCCTTTCTTTTAATTTTCTTTTTAGGATTTTAGATTGGCTAACGGAGCCATTAAACCCGTCAGAACGAGTTACACCAAACATCTTGGGTTATTTAGGCAACCTCGGACTAGACATGTTCTTCCAATTGATGGACGGTCAATTTCACCTGCCAAAACGGTCCTTCAACCTCCTCCTCGATCAACGATCGAGATCTCCTTCAGGACTTCAACACTTTCACCCTCTGCTTTCCTCTGGAGTGCTCCATACTCGGAGTTCTAGATATGGCACCATGCATCCACTTTCATATCAACGACCAAGATTTAATTCAGCTATTTCTCCTCCTCCTTGTTTACAAACTTTCGAAGTTGTGGATCTTACGCCACCTGTACTCCTTGACGATGGACAGTCCCAAATCACTTCGGGACTTCGGGACTTTGACAAGTCCACTTATCCTACGCACACAAGGGTTAAGTCACGTGCGCTTACCTCTAGATCCAATGGTTTTTGGTCCTTCACGCTTAGACCCAATGAATGGGATCTGTTCCTCTCCTCTGTACTTCCTTTGTTCTCCTGGACACTGATCTAACGGTCCAGGATCCTCAACACAACTGATATAATGGTTGTTTCCACTCCTCCTTCGGAGATTTTGATTCTTTCACCTTGGAATATTTTGTCAGTGTTCAAAGGCTTCGGCCTTTGACCTTTCTCCTGTGAATCCGCCTCCTGGATCTCATCTTCTCTCTTGTAAGATTTATCTCTTCTAATATTTAGGACTTAGAATGAGACTGTCTCCCAGGCACTCCTTGTGTTATCTCTTTCAATATTTTCGATTTACTCAGTATCCTAAGGGTGTCGACCCTTCTATTTCATTTCAAAGGAAAAATTCATGCCCTCCTGGAAACCTTCTCCTCAAAGCACACCTTGCTGAGTGTTTTCTACAGAGTGTTCAACATCTCTGTGAGTATATTCCTCTGATACTCTTCTCTATGAACTCGAAAAAGAGTTCTCTCTGTGCACACTCACACTCGCTCGATGCCCGCCTGGTAGAGCCCTACAGAGTTCTCAGTGACTCTATCTCTCTCTGATCTCAACACAAAGTTCTTCATGTGCACTCATTGCACTTCTGCTGATGAAGGTTCAATGGTATCTCTCCTGAGCTTCTCTAAGGTTAACTTACCTTTGTTAATGCACTCCTTGTGGACAATGTGCACTTCTTACACTCAAAAACTCAAAGAAGAGAACCAATGGAATCTTATTCAATACTTCACAAGTTTACGCATTCAAACCAATCTGATTTAAGAAAATGTTCAGATTTCATTTTCTTTCCGAGATATTCTCTAATCTGTAATCATTTTCGGGCACTAGCCCCTTTCTCCTAGTCCCCAATCCATGTGATCACAAGCCATGACCAAGCGCTAGATCACTAGGTTCTTACTCGGGTCTTCGCACTTTCAGCTTCGAAAGATTTCAAAGCACCACACAACAATCTCTCAAAGTTCCAGATTATCGAATTCACGACATAGGGCGGATCAACTGTCCACATATATTCAACATCCGACGACTGACACTTACTATGGAACCTTACGTGTCTAAGTTCCAGGTCTTCGGGTCTTTGGAGCTTCGGAGGATCTCACCCACACATCCGAACTGTTAATCTCCGAACATTCCCAATCACTTTTGGTGACATCATTACGTCACATCACTTAACATTTTCCAATTGCGGGGGAATGCAATGGTGGTTTGGAGTAACTGAACTTTCATCCCTCAATTCTTCTGACACTGACACGTAACCCCTTAGTGAAACTGTGGTTTGGATTGTGGGACCACCTTGAAGAATTAACTCCTGTGCAACTTGGGTCCCCACAATTCCTTCTGGCTGTTGATCTTGATGTATCGTGATCAACGCAAGTGTGGGTCCTCCAACCTTTAAATTTTTTATGTAACATCAAGTCCCACTAACCATGCTCATATAGAGTGCCATGTGGTGAAATACTAGCGATTGACTCATGGCCCATTCAGATGGGTGACACACGTCACTTTCTAAATGAAATTTCAATCTTCCATGGGTTTAAAACCCACTTATACGTGGCACACAACCCATGTGTCCATGACAATCCAAGTGACATCATCATGACTCACTACTTCATCTCTTCGAGAGCTTTTGCCCTTCACTAATACATTTGACTTTTTAACATTGGCTTCATCCAATGGCCGAGCTCTCCTCTTCAGATCTACGGTGTAGATCCACTTCGGAGCTTCAAGCTTCGGCCCTTCTCTTGTTTCTCAAATTAGACTTCATTGAAGTCACGAAGTCTAAAGGGCTTCCAGGTTAACTCCTCTGCACCTTCCATATATTTGACACTCGTAAGGGATTTCTCTTCCTTCCGAACAGATCCTACGGTGCAAAACAAACTCTGTTACTCTACAGATTTCCAAAGGAATTCACGGCTAACTACATCGCAACATTACCAGATCTGACGGTCGTGAAGGATTATCCTTCTCCCGGATAGATCATAAGGTCCACATTACTCTGCGACCCAATACCACTTATGTCATGGTTTTACGACACCTCTACTCCTCCCGAGCTTCATAACATGACCAAGGTAACTTCTCGGCACCGAGGAAGGTTCTGAGGTTCATAATTGGTCCTCAAAACACAATTTCCACTTGAAACCTTGAGTCCAATGACAACTTAACCAGCCCATCCTGGCTCAGTGTTGAAACCATGGGTCTAAACTTGAGTTTTTTCCATTTTGAAAAGAACTCCGTTCGAAAATCTTGCTTCAATTTCCACTAACATGGCCCATCCAAGCTCAGTGTTGAAACTGTGCTCTGATACTAATTTGTAACATCCCTAGCCACCAACAGGATGGACAATGCCACTACTTAGAGCCTTCACTTAGCTATGATACCAAACTGTAACATCCCCGGCTAATGCATAGATCAGGTAATTCTACCACTGTAGAATCGTACACACACACACACACACACACACACACATATATATAATTAACATGAATTTTAATCAAAATTAAACACATAACATAGAGTTACTGTTACCATTCAGATTCAAACAAGATTAACAGTAAATCCACATGCAACAAAACACATGATAACATTCAAGCATCAATAGCACAAACATGCATAATGTATCAATTAAGCACATACAGATACTTATATTTTCACTGGAGTAAATCCACCAACTACGTGCAGACCTTCCATGAACCTCCCAGCCATAGACCATGCTACTCATCATGCTCAGAAGTGGGTCACCTCTGAGATGGGACTAAGCTCCACCCAGGGCAAGAGAATCTTAGACTATGTTGAGGTTACCGGAAACTCCACAATGCAACTAGAAGGATTTTCTCCATTAGCCTTCTTATGCCCACTACTCACGAACTCTCATTCCCCACATGCATGTTCCACCCAGAAGTATACACCTTCACTATCACATAGTCCATCGGCTACTTCACCTCCCTCTCAGGGTCTCGAAAACAAGCCGAATCATGAATTCTCATAGCTCAGTAGCTAGTGCTGGACTCTCTTTGGGAGAAAACCACTTCCCAAGAAACTCTCTCATCTGGAGAGAGTTGCTCAGAGGCCTGACAACCTACCTCTTCAACTCCATTCTTGCACAAGGAGGATAATAAAAAGGTGCAGCAAGGAACAAATGGAGACAAAAATACATAGTGAACCAAAGAACTACATGGCCACAACAACCAACAGTTATAACACACATGACACAGACAAATATGGGATGCTCAAGCTTCACGGAAGACATGACTTAGTGCACAAATTTGCCACTGGTTTCAGGGTGCATGACAAAGAATCAATGCAGAGGTCGATCACAGAGATAAACGAAATTCATGGAGGATGGGGAATGGAAAAGCGTCTTAGGTGGAGGATGGAAGAATGACTAGCAAACCCCCAACACAACTGACACTTCAGCTTTTAACTACATGCGCCCAGGTCGACACATGTCTTCCTAGAGCTGCATGCTCTCCATTTTGCATACGTTCCCTTTATAGGAACTTAGGACAACACTCAATATGTCCAACTTAGCCTTCAGGAAATAATAATAAATTATTATCCCCTTTAGAGGTAAGCCCCCTAGCTTAGCCCCTAGGCCCACACACTTAGCCTCCTCCCTTACCCAACCTTGTGGAAGCTTAGTCCCCCATCACTCTTTCTTTGTGGTCGGTCTTCACACAACGGTGTTTATATTTTATTAGTGACTACATAATTACATATACAAAATCAGGCTCCTGGCCTTTAACACCTAGGCTCTCCTTCCTAGTAAACACATAATCCCACTATCTTATCAACACTCGGCTCACCATCCTACAAAACATGTTTACAATTTATAAATACAACTGGGGCTCCTCCTTGGGGATATTACACCAAGCACCTTCTATCCAATAGAAAGAGGTCGAAAATATTTAAGCAAAGCACAAAGATTCCTTTTACATGTATTGATCTCATTAGGTTCTCAACAACCTCCCACAAACCAATCAGTGCAACTTCTCCAGCAAGGAAAGAAGCTCACCAAGGTTCAGATTCAACAAGCACTTTCCCCTCTCCCCCGGGAACTCAACGCAATGGAGACAATTTCTTCCTAAGGAGGGAGGATTGATCTAGGTGTATATTGGTGGCCATCCACCTATTTCAACTGGTTCAAAACATTTTGTTGTTAACTTACTATGTTTAGCATTTTTTCGGTTCCTAAACTTCTGGGGTCATTTTGAGGGCCTAAACGATGTTTTTTCACATTCTTGAACTTCATTAATAGCCAAAGGATCTGATTTATCCCTAAAAATGAATCTCCTCATCGATACCTTTCTAACAAGCTATCGTGTACCCCAAATGGAGATCGTATTCCAAAGTTATGCCCTTGCGAAGTTGATACACCAAACTACCAAAAACGGGGTCCTCAAAACTATTGGCTTTTCATATTTCGGGGTTATTGTTTTGGATTTTCTTTATGTAAAAAGGCCTTTGGGACCTCATTGTAAAAATCATCTTCTTGTCAATGTGAGTAGACATCACATCTCTTCTTAGAGATAAGTTGTTACCATTCTAGCGAGTCTTTCACTCTGTATTTCTACAGTTTTGTACATTTCGCTCATTAATAGAAATTGTGTATTATTGTATATTTGTGCCTCTTGTTATATATCTGATATATCTCTTTTATATTATTTTCTTTCTTCAATATCTATGTATATTACTGTATATTTTTCCCTACAAGGAAGCCCTCTTTTATGTATGAGGGAATTGTATTGCGGCGGTAGATGAGAGTAAATATTGTATTCCGAAAGAAGCGATTGTGAGAGAAAGAAGATGAAGTTATAGTGGGTGTTGATCTAGATGGATATCGGTGGCCACCCACCTATTCCACTGACTCAAAATACAATTTTCCATTTTGGCAGTGTTTTACACTTTTTCAAGTCCTAAACTTTCGAGGTTGTTTTGAGGCAGTAAACGACATTGTTTTGGACTTTTGGGGGGCTACGAGATGCCAACAACATACCTCAACCCCAGATGAAAGCTGTATTTCTTGGATATACCTTTTCGACGAGGTTTAGAATTCCCCAAACATATATTGTATTTAAACGTTATGCCCTTAGAAAGCTGACGTATCAACTACCCCCATCGGGGCCCGCAAACCTTTTGGATTTTCATCTTCTGGAGTTAGGGTTTTGGATTTTATTTATTTTAAAAAACGCCTTTAGATCCTCATTGAAAAAATTATGTTCTTGCGAATGAGCGTAGCTATCACATCTCTTCTCAGAGATAATATGTCACACTTCTAGTGAGTTCATTCACTCTGTATTTTTACAGTTCTGTACATTTTTCTCATTAATAGAGATTGTGTATTACTATATATCTATGTCTCTTGTTATATATCCAATATATATCTATTATATTATTGGATCTCTTGAAATATCTTTGTATATTTATTTGTTATATCTCTTCTCTCATTTTCTGCTCAAAATAATCCGGATCAATGGTATCAAAGAAGGATGCTCTTGGTCATTTTTTTCAGTGCATGTCCCCGACAAGGTTCGAGTATAGAAATTTGGGTCTCAAGCTTGTCTCTCTTGAGTACAATTGTTATCTCACACCAAAGAAAACCTCCACGGAGAAGGAAATTATATTAATTTGTTGCTCGAACAAGGTGTCATGCAACAAAGGGATGAAATGATGGAGAATGTTTCTCAAATCCTTCGACACCTGCCAATAACAAAATATGTTTATTCATCAAGCAATCACTTTGGAGGCACATCTCCTTTCAAGGTACAAGTTAGTTTTGATATTCTTGTATTTGAAGGTTAGATAGATGTGGGTGCTCTAGAAAAATGGTTAAATCTACTAGAAGGTTATTTCTCTATGCACAATTTCTCTAACAGGGAAAAGATCTCCTTCACACTTCTTAAGGCTCTCCCCCATGTCAAACATTGGTGGGAAAGTTACTATGAGAAAATTTAAACAGATGAGTCTAGAATGTTCGAGGTCGAACCCACTTGGGAATATTTCTTAGATGTCATCAAGGAACAATATTACCCTATTAGAAACTATGAAGAAAAATGCATGAGATGGACCATGCTGCATCAAGAGAGGGGCCAAGCAGTGCCAGAGTTCACCAATACCTTCCATACCTTGTGAACCAAGATAGGTGTCAAATATTCTAAGCAGAATTTGGTTTTGAAATACCATGGGGCTTTACACAGGTACATCTAAACTGAAATGGATTTTATGGACATTTCATTGCTTGGAGCTACTTATCGATATGCTATCAAAATAGAGAATAAATTTAAGCATTAGAAAAAACGAGATTTTGGGTATGAAAATCAACAACAACCAAAGTATGGTAAAGATGACCCTAACAGCCAACCTCTAGAAACCAGTCCAAGCCATATGGAAATAAGGGTAATAGAAAGATAAATAAGGATGCTGGAAAGTGGTGTGATTTTCACAAAATCCCTTAGCACAACACTAATGAATGTTTCTCAAAACATGCATTGGTGGTCGAGATCAAAGAAAAAGAGTTGAACTCTAATTCAGAATCTGATTCAGAAAATAATGGAAGGAGACAAATCATTGACACAAACCCCACTACCCCTATCACAACCACAAGAATCCAACTAGAAGAACCAACAGATCCTAAAAAGGGGGGAGAACCTCTTCCATTCATAGATGTGGGTAAAGGGGACGCCATTTCATTTCATTGTTGATAGTGAAATAAAAAATAACCTCATCTCAGCAGAGGTCATCAAACAGTTAGAATTGCTAACAACACCACACCTGCAAACACAAAACATTGGGTGGCTTCATGAGGGATGTGATATTCATGTCAACCAAAAATGTTGTCTGTCCTACGACATCAATCCCTTCAAGGATGAGGTATTGTGTGATGTTTCCCCACTAGATGTTTGTGATGTTATTTTGGGCCAACCATATATGTGGAAGCACCATGTTGTTTACGAGTCTCAACCCCGTAGTGTCATTGTTACTCTAGGGGATCACCTCTACATGATACCAGAGGTAGTTCCGACTATGTTTTCGACAAAATAGTGCACCAAATTCGTCTCTCATATGAAAAAGTTTAGCTTCTTAGTGATTTGGGCAGAAGGTGAGTAGAAGTACACCCTGACCACTACGACCTATGTCCAAGCCCTTTTATCCAACAAAACCATGTCGACAAGATTGAAGAAAATAAAAAAAAATTCTTTTGCACATTGTCATCTCATGTAGTCGAACTAGTTAAAAAGGTCCAACCCCACCAACATCAAGTTCATGACAACCTTCCACAAGCCAATCAACACAACTTCTCCAGGAAGGAAAGAAACTCACCAAGGCTCAGATTTAGCAAATGATTTCCCATATCCCATGGGAACTCAATGCAATGGATACCATTTCTTCCAAAGGAGGGATAACTGATCCAAATGGATATCGGTGGCCACCCACCTATTCCACTAGCTCAAAGAACAATTTTCCATTTTGGCAGTTTTTTAAAGTTTTTCGAGTCCCAAACTTTCGGGGTCGTTTTGAGGCCCTAAACGACATTTTTTCTGGAATTTTGGGGGGCCAGGGTTACCAATTGCATAACCTTACTCCTAGTGTAATTTGTACTTCTTTGATATACCTTTCTGGTGAGTTATTGAACACACCAGACATAGATCGTATGCAAATGTTACGCCCTCGGGAAGTCGACGTGTCAACTACCCCCATCGGGGCCCGCAAACCTTTTGGATTTTCATCTTCTGAGGTTAGGGTTTTGAATTTTATTTATTTAAAAAAAGGAGTTAGAGAATAATTGAAAACATCATCTTTTTGCGAATGAACATAGCCATCACATCTCTTCTCAGAGATAAGATGCCACCATTCTAGAGAGTTAATTCACTCTATATTTTTACAGTTTTGTACATTTCGCTCATTAATAGAAATTGTGTATTATTGTATATATGTGCCTCTTGTTATATATATTATATATATCTATTATATTATTGGCTCTCTTTCAATATATTTGTATATTTCTTTGTTATATCTCCTCTCTCATTTCGTCCTCAAAATAATCCAGATCAGGTGTGCTTTAGGTTGTATCCCTTCATTTGTTGGATAATAATAAAGGAAGGGCCTGACAATTTCTATGGTGGACATAGCGCACATTTTGTGAACCACATATATCTGTGTCTCTATTATATTCTGTATTTTCTATGTTTTATTTCCACATTTGTTTTCTTTTACTACTCTACGATCATGTTTTTCTAACAAAAAAGACCCATGTGAAATGAGAGAAATCATCAATAAAGGTTAAAATATACCTTGTACCTACCAATGAAGGTAAATAGATGTGGCATACATTACTCTGAACCAACTCCAGTATATTTTGTGCTCGGCACACTCTTCTAGAATCAAATGGTGCTTGATGATGCTTCCCAAGTAAACAACCCTTACAGACTCCTTCATGGGGAAACACCTTCGGTAAACCAACAACTATGTTTTGAGTTTCTAGTGACTGTAGGCTTCAAAAATTTAGATGTTTGAATCTCTCATGCCATATTTGACTTCACTCATCGTTGTGAGAAAAAATTGCAGGCGGTTTTGTGTCAGGTCGAGTCGTGTCATGAAATTTGTAAAAATTGTCCATCATGTCGAGAAGCCCGCTGGAAAAAATCAAATTGCCTTTCTTTAAATCACTAACATAGAACCCATCTAGCTAAAATTAAACAATATTGTATTTATGTGTTAGCTAAGCAACATAAAACAGATTGGCACTAAGGTTTGGCACATGATAGACATCAAAAAATATTCTTATGTCAACAAACAACATCACCCTGACCCACAACATACAAAGAAAATTCAACAACAACGCATATTTTCCTCTCCTTAGCTTCATCCAACCACATAAACAAGGAGGAATCCTTATCCATATTATGAGTTCACCTAGTGTTGACTACCCTTTGATTTTGTGTAGAATGAGATAGTAAGGCCTCAAAATTCTCAACTTGGAAGGTGAAATTATCAGTGGGTCGGCGTACAATGGACGTTTCTACTTCAAGGCATTTAAACTTCTCCTTTAAATCATCTCACTTCTTATAGCATACTTTCTCCACATGTCCAGTCTTTCCACAATACTAACATGCCTTCTTATTTTGACTTTGCTAGGGAGCATTTATCGGTCTCTGAAGTTTCTGGTCATGGTATGTGGGTTTCTGTGTAGAGGAATCAAACCATACTCTATCCTTGGGATCCATCTCACTCTTTCCCTTGAGAAATTAGACTTGGTGTTTACCACCAATCTCTCCTTCTTCAAGTAGTTTGTGTTGATCGATAATAAAAAGACCACATAAATCATCAAAGGTGTAATTCTTACCATATTCCTTGCATTCTTTTCAGTTGGTGTAGAAAGTCTATGAAAACATGTCAAATGGTGTTCTCAAGTTCATCAGGAATAGATCGATGAGTTGTCCATTCTTATTCTAATAGTTCTTTCCATATTTTTCCAATTTCAACTGGAGTTCTTTGACATGCACCAAATAGTCCTCCAATCTATCAAAAGAATGAGGATAAAGAGAGATAAATTTTTTCTCCAACTACATGATGTGGTTCTCATTGACTCGATCGAACAACAACTTTATATTCTTATAGAATTGATGAGGATGGCTGATTCCACTGAGTTGAAATCAAATCTCTCGTGAGATGTAGGTCATGATGACCCCTACAACCTCATCCTTCTTTCCATAAATATCAAAATTTTCCTATTCATCTATTGGATATGGAATCACAACCTTCATATGCTGACACATTCCTTTTCTCTTTAGTAGGGTTTCTGTTGGATGCTTGGGCTAACCCAGGTTCTATTCTAAATAGGTTTCCAAAAAAAACCTCAAAACTACCGACCCTCCTAGTAAACCAGAAGGAAACGCTGCACATAGAGTGCATAACATAGTCTAACCTGAGATAGATTTATGGGGGACTGCAATACTCAAGTGTTTGCAGTCTAGGAAGGGATTAAGACTGTATATTGATTCTTTTCCTCATGCATCAATATCATTATTCATTCATATAAGCTAGTGTTCATTCATTCATCTAACTATGCATGCATGTTATGATTAGCTATATTACCATTCATTATGTAATTGATTCATAACATAACATCAAAGAAACCATTCAAACACATTAACACACTAGATTTACCATGGTTCACCCCCCTTGGGGCCACGTCCACAAAGATCGGTCTCTTTTGCTCTTTTATTCATTCTTATGCAAAATATGTGTTGTGCGCATTACATCTTCTTGGATTAAAATAAAAAGGAGGGTAAATGCTCTCAGTGAGGTAGACTAGATCACACCAGGATCCATAGCCTGTGACCTAACCCTCAAAACCTAGCTTACTCAACTCAAAAACTATATATCTTCAACTAAAACACCAATAACCAACTAATCAACAATCAACAACCTCTACCTAGACCTCCTAGGTATTTATTTATACTACTCTAATAGCTTATAACCATCACATTTTTGTCAAAAACCCAACCCTAACATGGTTAGGTCTATGCATGCACACCACGTTGTTTTTCCTCCTTCTGCATGCTACTTTTCCTTCCTTTTATGCATGGTTCTTTTCTGCCACCTATGGTGTGTGCTCCAAAATAGCTCTTTGTCTCCAAAAATAGGCATGCGCCCAAAATAGATTTTCTTCTCCCAAAATAGGCCTACACCAACAGGCCCCCAACACTGACATGTGGATCAGCTTGAACCACTATGCCTTATCTCACACTTTGGATGGTAAGATGCAACTCGTCAAACACTTTGGAAAAGTGATTGAATTTCTCCTAAATATTTGTGCTCTACTTTGTCAGCTTCTCCACACTCTGTACTGTAATGTGCTCTGCTAACATTTGTCTACATTATGCATGCATGTTCTCTATTGCCCATTTCACTGCTTGAAATTCTTCAATCATCCTCTCTGCATCCTATTTTAGTGGCTCCAGTTGAGCCTGTCTTGTTTGTTTGTCAGCTTGAGAGGCCTTCAACTCTTCCTGCAGGTTCTTCATATCGGGTGGACTCCTCATCCTCTTAAGGATGGACATTTCCTTCTGCTACTATATTAACTATTGGATGTCTACTGTTATCTTCTCATTTTTTTGGTCTAGCTACTATATTTTCTCATCCTCTTCTAAGATGGTCCATTTTTGAGCAATTATATCATATAGTTCTTGCACTTCCTTGGATTCCTACACAATACTGTTGATGTGCACAATAGCTTCATGTTCCCTTTGTTCTCTGATTTCCAGAGGTGTAGGAGTCAGTTTCTTTGTGAGATCTGTAATCTCCTTTTTTTACTACTGCATGACCTGTGCAATCTTATGAAATTTCCCTTCATGTGTGTCATTTGTCTCCTACACGCAGTTTGGGATGATGTTGTAGATTGCTACCAGTCACTTCTCCAATCTGTCTTCTCGTTTCTTCTCATCATCCTTCTCTAGATTCAACTAGTCACATGTAATTGTAGCATCTCTATAACCTCCTTACCAACTTCCAATTTGGTGGCATCTGCATGGGCTCTGGATTGAGCTTCCTACATAACATTTTCTTGTAGCCTGTATATTTCCTTTGTAGGTATTTGCGCCATCACCAACTCAAGTTGGCCGATGTTCCCAATTGGATTCTGCGTTGTCTCCTCATAAACTCACAATATCTACTGGGTGACCATGAAAGTGTCGCTTCCCTTCACCAATATCTCCACTGTTTCCTCTTGTTCCTTCTACGAAAGGGGGTTGTTGTGTATTCTTTGGTTGTTGTTTTGTAGGCTGTTGGATTGAAAAAATATGCATCCTTTGGAGAGTATCATGGAAATCCACTAGCTTCGCCATGATCTCCTCCCTCTACACCTCAGCTGCGCGAACAAGATCTTCCCCTAATCCTTGAATTTGTCTGCCACTATCTCGGCATCGTCCTCTGTCATGGTGATGACTGGAGGCTTCTTAGTGTATTTTATCTTCTTTCATGTTTCCTCCTCCCAGTTTTTATTTATCTTCAGCTGTGAGGGTTGTTCCCCACTCTTCTTCGTCCGTGCCTCCTTCTCTTCAGGCCAAGTTGAATGCTTGGGCTCAAATAGGTTTTGTTTTCATTAGGTTTCCAACAAAACCCTAAAAAATAATGGCCCTAGTGGTAATCCAGAAAGAAAACACTACGCACATAATGCACATCGTAGTCTCACCTAAGATAGATTTATGGGGGACTGCAATACTCGGGTGTTTGTAATCTAGGAAGGGATTGGGATTGTCTGCTGATTCTTTTCCTCATGCATGAATATAATTATTCATTCATCTAACTATGCATGCAAGCTATGATTAGCTAGATTACATCAAAGAAACCATTCAAACACATTAACACACTATATTTACCATGGTTCACCCCCCCTAGGGCTACGTCCACAAAGATATGTCTCTTCTTCTCTTTTATTCATTCTTYTGCAAAATYTGCATTGYGTGCATTACATMTTCTTGGATTACAATCAAAAGRAGGGTAAATACCCTYTRTGAGGAGGATTAGATCACACCAGGMTCCACATCCTRTGACCTAACCCTCAKAACATAACTTACTCARCTCAAAAACTATATMTCTTCACCTAAACCACCAATAACCAACTGATCAACAATCAACAACCTCTACCTARACCTCCTAGGTCTTTATTTATAYTACTCTATTGKCTTATAGCCATTAMWTTTTTGTCAAAACCYTAACCCTAACATGGTTAGCTCTATYTGCATGCGYGCCATGYTKCTTTTYCTCCTTCTGCATGCTTMWTTTCTTTCTTTTTTTGCATGTTKCTTTTCTTCCACCTATGKYGCACACTCCAAAATAGCTCTTTCTATCCAAAAATAGGCMTRTGCCAKAAATAGACTTTCTTYTCCCAAAATAGGYCYGTGCCAAYAGTTTCCATATTTGGTGTCCATAYTGCATAATTTGATCYRTTCAAAACAATAGGATTAATATTCGAAGACATATTTGATATCTAGACAGAAACTAGTCTGTTTCAATAGGTTCCAATAGGTAAACCACCATCCCAGAGTCAATCACACAACAAATTCGAATCAACAAGTTTTTTAGATAATAGGTTGAGGTTTTAAACCATCAAATCTGGTACCATGCTGGGGAATAGGGTGGAACATGTCATGAAAAAAAAAATACAGTAATGCATATAATCGAAGAGGAACATAAAATTTCGAAGATAGAAGGCAGTGTCTAACGACATCATTACAACACTTAACCAAAGCACACTATGATCATAATATCATGGTGCATATTGGATCTTGATTGTCTGATCGCCATGATGATAATGACCCAAGGATTTTTCTTTTTATAGCCTCAAGATCTAACCGATTTCCATAGAAGCTGGAAGATCTTGTCCACATGTAACTGTTGGTTGTTAGCATTGACTCTACAAAATATATGATGTCACGTCGGCTTGAAAAGGATGCTAGACCTGATAATGTATGCATTCAACTCATAGTTGATTGTTGGGTTGGTCGATCTACTGCCCAACTATCTTCGACTGCTCGACCAATAGGCACGTCAACTAGTGGACTGACTGGTGTAATGTGATAGTCAATCATCTAACTGCGTGTATCCATATGAAGGTCGACCTCTTGACCGAATGAACCCTAGATATGTGTGATGAACCATCAATGCTTGATGTTCCAACAAATAGGAAGAGGCATTCAAACCTCTTGGAAGATGAAACCAAAGGTCACTTTCTCTTGTATATATGCATGAAGTGGGGTAATGAAATAAATCAAGTGTCAAGTTACTTATTCCTTAGCCCATACATGACCTGACATAAATAATTAATAGTTAAATAAGCAATGACAATTCAATTAATAAGAAAAACCAAATCATTAATAATAATCATGTTACAACTTCGACGCTAAAAAAACATGATTTTGACATTGATAAGATACAAATTGTATCTATTATGAGAATAAAAATATTCTAATACGACACTAAAAAATAATCATGATGCATACATGACACTAACACAACACTCAAGAAATGTAACATGACGCTAATATGACACAACAATTGATGATAATGATGCATATTGAGTGATAACAAAATGTAAAAGGGAAGCAAAATGATGCTAATGTGATGAAAAAATGACTCAAAATGACTTAATTTTTATATTTTCCAACTCTATAACAACCCTAATTTGACTCAGTTATGATGCCATGTTGGCACAGGAGCAGACCCAAGGTTCACTCCAAGAGCACACCAACAAGCCCTAGCTATTGGCTCTTTCGGTAACACCTATGAAGCAGATGCAGTCTCACCCGAAGCAACTATGAGGGGGTTTGCAGGACATAGATGTCTACAACTAGGGGAATATCAAGTCGATTCAATACAACATCAACTCATTATGCATCTAATACTTATCAAGCTAGATCTATCCTATGTAGATATAGATCTAATCTAACGCAACAATGCAAATAACAATATAACAACAACAGAGATCAAAGAAACAATCACACTCAATGCAAGATATACGTGGTTCACCCTCTCTCTAGGGATACATCCACATAACTGTTCTTATGATTTATTAAGGTAAATCTTATAGTTCTTGTTTGTGCTCTCTGCTAGCAGATCTTCTTCTTCTTCTTGCTTTCTCTCCCCCTCCTGCACACCTAGCTACGGGACTTGATCTTCGCACCCATATAAAGATCTTACAATGCCAGAAGGCTCTTACTCTTAGCACTTCTCTCACTCAAAATACAATATTCTATCAATGAACAACAATCAATAACAATGCTCAACAATAGTACCGACTCGACCTAGGTCCTCTCAATCTCTATTTATACAATATATCCCCTCACCGACAGCCTTAAGTTGAGACCTAGGTGTCAAAAACCCTCGGTGTCTAAAACCCTAGGTCAACTTGACCCTCTTTTCCCCAGCTTCGCCACCCTGTCTCTCCTTTCTTCCTACGCGGTGCTAATGGTGGAGTTTCCCGCTATCTGAGTTTTCCTTGATCCATATACCTTGCTTATCTGTCATCCCTGATCTCCTCATCCATCGACTAGCTTTCTTGGGTTTCGCTCCTTCTTTTATGCTCTTTTGCTTACTTCAACCCAGTAACAGTCACTGTGTCTCCCGCAAAGTTCACATTTTACCTCTTCTTCCTTGATATTTGCTTGATTCCATACCCAAGGGCCAATCGGCTCCCAAAACTCACATGTGACTCGTCCTGAGGCACTTTAGATATGATCCTTCTGTTTTACTTTGACTTTGAACTGCGCAGTGTAGTCTTTGCTTTCTTCTTTATGCCTCCTCTCCATCCCTATGCAGACTGTCTTTTCTGTGTCTATTGCCCAATTTCAACTGAACCTGATACCTAGACCCTTTTCTTCCATCTTTCTACTAAGAGTTGTGAGGTAGCTGGTTTTCATAGTACAACTTTAGCCGACTCCCATTCACCAAGTCTTCCTTCCATTCTCCCTTCAATGTCTTCAGTTGCACAACTCCTCCTTCTGTAATATAGGGGATCTCATATGGCCTAAGCCAATGCGTTTTGAACTTCCCTGGATGTTTGGTAAACTTGTTTTCATTTATCAATACTAAATCCCCTTGTCTAAAAGCCTTTTTCTTGATGTGCTTGTCACGGTAGGCCTTCTCTCTGTCCTTTTGAACCTGCTGATGAAATCCTGCAATAAATCTGTCTTCTTCCAGTTCAACCAACTGTGCGAGCCTCTCCTGAACAACGTGAGTATCATCCATGTCTATAAATGCAACAATTCTTAATATTAGTACCAAGTATTCCATCGGGACAACAACTTCAATACCATAAACCAACTTGAAGGTGGTCTGCATTGTTAATTTCTTGCAAGTGGTTCTATAAGCCTAGAGAACTGCAGGTACTCTTAAATCCCAGTCATCCTTGTTCACACTGCAAATCTTCGTCAATGTTGTCTCCAAGATCTTGTTGAATGCTTCAACCGTTCCATTTTCTTGTGGGTGGTAAGGTGTACTCTTCTAATGGTGGACTGTAAATTCTTCAGTCGGGACTTTAATTGTCTTATTGATGAAATGTGTGCCTTGATCACTCATGAGGATCTTGGGGCAGCCAAACCTGGTTATTATGTCATCAAATATAAATCACGTAGCTGTAGTTGCACTACAATCCTTGAATTCTCTAGCTTCGACCCATCTAGTTAAGTATTCAGTCACAGTAATGATATACCTTGCTCCTGTACGCTTCCCTGGTGGGTTGATAGGTCCCACGAAGTCAATGGCCCATTTTTCAAATACTTGTAGGGTCATCTGCAGTGCTAATGGAATTTCATCTCTTATGAATGGTCTCCCAACTCTCTGAACCACATCATAGGCTCTATCATAATCCTTAACATCTCTGTGTAAGGTAGGCTACCAAAGGCCAGCTCGCAGAACCTTTTGCGTAGTTTCTTTCCCTGCATAATGTCCTCTTGCGATGCCTTAATGAGATTCTGCGAGGATCAGTGGGCGTTTTGCCTCCATAACACATCTTCTTAGTATCTCATCAGGTCCCATCTTGCAGAGCTGACCCACTATCAGTGAAAAGTCTGCAGCACGCACTACTAGCTGTTTCTTCTGGGGAATTGTATACTCACTAGGTGTCATTCCTGTTGAGAAGAACTGGACTATTTCTGAAAGTGGTCATCGATATTTCTGATGGTGAGAAGCTGTGCATCTAGCAGTGTATCCTCCAGATTGGTGGGTTCTTCTCCATGTTCCAACCTCGACAAGTGGTCAGGGCCCTTGTTCATTCTTCCTGGCTTAACTATGATCTCAAAATCATATTCTTGAAACAACAGAAGCCATCTGCATATTCTCCCCCCCAACACTGGTTTGTTGAATAGGTACTTCAGTGCAGAGTGATCTGTGAACATTTTAAACTGTCCTCCCAATAAGTAGTGGCAGAATTTTTGTAGCTCATACACCATGGCAAATCCTTCTCTCTCTGTGGTGGTGTAGTTAATTTTTTCTTTGGATAACTTCCTGCTAGCAAAGGATAACAGGTGATCGATGTCTCTTGTTCCCGGCTATGCTAACACAGCTCCTAAGGCAATGGACGATGCATCGACATGCACATGAAATTATTTTCTCCAATCTAGAAAGACCAGGATGGGCATAGTGACCATCTTCTGTTTTAGTGTGTCGAAGCTCTGCTGGCATTCATCTATCCAACCAAACTGGTAGTCCTTCTTTAGCAGCTTCTCCATCGGTGTTGTAATTTGGGCATATCCTTTAATGAATTTCCTGTAATAGCCAGTGTTTCCTAGTGTAGTGCGCAGTTGTTTAACTGAAGTCGGAGGTTTCAATTCAACTATAATTGCAATTTTAGATGGATAAACTAACAATCCCTGCTTACATACAATATGACCTAATAAGACTCCAAATGGTGAGAAGAATATGCACTTCTTCAGATTTAAAGCAATTTGACACTGCCTATATTTATCCAACATTAGCCTTAGACATTCAATATCAGTCCTTTGATTCCCTTCATATCAGTGAACTTGGTTGGAAACAAGTCTTGATATTCATGCAATAACTCTGTAATATTGTCAATGGTAGCAACATCCCAATAATCTCCGACATTGGCAAGCTTCGGTGTCTCCTCTGTTCCAATATTGACCTTTTTTATCCTGATTGGCTGACCAATAAATGGTAGCTCAGCTCTTGGTCCTTCCACATCTATTTGGCCTTCTATTTTAGTGATGTTTATCTTCCTAGGATCATCATTGTCATCGACATTGATGTAGTAGCAACCCTACTATTTATGGAGAGGTGCAGTCCATTCATCCTCTTCTTGTTCCATAGGGGGGCTAGATGCCTCTTCGAATAGTTTTTGACTCACAATCTGTAATGCTTGGTCTACTGAAGGGTATTCACTCTCAAATAGAAAGGTACCAGTTGATAGGGGTCATGTACAGTGTGTTAATGAATCTGTGCACCCATTTCTCTCGAGGAATGTCACTCCAGGCTTCTTTGTAGCTTTGTACATGGTCCTTTGGGCAACTTCGACTGATATACCTTACTTCACAACTTACTTCTTGTGCTGAGAACTGTGTTGTCATCAAGGTTTGGCATTATGTCTAGTCTGTGATGTTGCTTTTATGTGTCCCCAACCATCTCTCTGGTGTAGCTTTCAGGGCCTCATCCATTGCCAACAATCGTTTTTGTGTTGGTACACTTGTTTCAAAATCTGATAGGAAGGCTTCTAAAGGGTTCAGACCATCAAATGTGGGTAAGTTACTTATTGTTGTGCTGATCCAACAAACTTCTCTGGTTAATCTAGCACATCTTCTGGTAGATACTTCATACATGTGGTTCTTCCAGTTCTCCAGCGCTTCCTCTGAATTTGATGAACACGCGTTGTCACTTCGCTAGCTCAGATTCCCATTGGCTATAGGATTGATGTAATCATGTTGTCTGGCTGTTAGTTTGTAGATGTTTTCCAGTTCGTATGCATGGTATTCTTCTCTGATGGGCTCTGTGTAATGCTGACCCTCATCTGGATCTAAGGGTGTGATGACCCTAAGGCCATCTCTTTTGAATTTCATTCTTTTCTTCAAATCAACAACAATAGAGTTGTTGAAGGCTCAATCAATTCCTAACAATGTAGGGTAAGGACAATTGTCATCAACAATTTCAATTATCTCAAAATATGCAAAGGTTCTAACTCCCTCGATGTCCATAGGGACATGCTCCAATTGTCCAAATGGGATAACAACTTGCTGATTGGACATGCAAAGCCTGATAAGGGAATAGATCAACTTTGGTTTTCCCATCAGTTCCCAAGTTTGCTTCGTCATGACATTGACCTCCGACCCTAAGTCGAGGACCACATAGTCTATATGATACTCTCCTATCTAAGCATTCAAATGTAATTATTTATTTTTCCTTCTCTTCTTGCCAATCTGGTGTACTGCCCTATTTAGTAAGGGGTCTACCTTTCCTAGCTCATATTTCTTGATTAAGTTCTGTAGCTCTTGTACAATGTTCTCATCCTGAATTAACTTAAGACAAGTGTACAAAAAATTGATGAGCCTACTTACCTCTTTTCCCTCTCTTGGCGAAGCCGACTGATCAAATACCAGTGGCATTCTATATTCTCTTACTTCTGGCCATGTTCTTGATGATGAGCCTTGATCTCTTCTGAATTATTTCCTTGCATCTTCAAATGTTTGTCTTTCTTTCTTGGCATAAAAAATTTGAGTCTTCTTCGTAGCTTTTTTGACTCCTAAGTCTTCTGTAGTCTTTCCCTGGGTCACTCTATCTTCTCCTGTAACAACACCTTCTTGAGTAATAACATTGACTCTAGGGTCTGCTTCGCGAGGTTCATCATATATTAGTTTCACTTGTGGGTTCTGCCGAGGTCTCATCTTTCCTGAAGCTTAGCTAGTAGTATAGGGCAGTCCTCAATGATATGCTCAAAAGAGTTGCAATAAATGCAGGTGGTACAAGGTTTCTGACAGTCCCTTGCTAGATTCCCTGGTTGTGCGTAGTTGTAATAGATTATTTGTCCTCGGCCTCAACCCATTCCTCCTCCTTGTCCCCATCCTTTGTATCTGCCACAAGGATTGAGATTTCCTCTTCTTGCGGAGTTATACTTTGCATTGTTTCCTTCTTGATGCACTTCACCTTGGATCTTGTATATGTCTCTTGGTCTTTCATGCATAAGGTCAAATGCCCTACAATCTCTGTCATCATGCCCTACTGACTTACAGAATGTGAAATACAAGTTTGTGGGTGTCTGAACATACTTCTACATATAGTAGCTCTCACCGGGGCGATGTCGATTTCTGCATACTTCGCACTAGGGTAATGTGACTTGCTTCAAAGGGCTCGAAGCTCCTGAGGCCAAATATTCATGAAATGTAGGGCAATGTTCCTTATCATGGCCCTCTGCTCTACATTTGACACACCAGATGTCTTCTCTTTTGTCCTTTCCCTTATCCTTTTTTATGTCTTCGACCTGTAAAGACAAACTGGTGAGCTGGCTCAAGATTTGGATCATACCTGAGTTGGATTATCCCATAGGGGTTGATTCAAGCTTCATGGCGATCTCCAATGCCTCATACTGCAAAGCAATTTTTTGTTGCATCAAAGGAAATTTGACGTGTGGTAATAATGTAGCGATGAACCATTATTTTTTCTGTTCATATGGGATCTTAAAAGTTAATCGACCTGTTAAGGTCTTGAATCTCTGATCGAATTCCAAGACAGCTTCGACAACCTTCTGTTTGATCTCCTTCAGCTCTATAATACATTGTGACTCCGATTTGGTTTTCTTGAATTCTGCAATCAACACGTTCTTGATCTCATTCAATAGTTGGGGTTGTGCAAGTCCTTGGAAAATCTTCATGTACCAGCTCAATGTGTGATCTCTAAGAGTATTGCTGAACTGGGTTCTTTTGAAAGCCTCATCAGTGACATTCTTAATATTCCACATGGCTTCACACAGGAACTAGTGTTGATCTGGGTCTTCAGATCCATCCCCTCTAAAGATAGGGAACATCATCTAGTCCACCATAGATCTACCTAGGTTTCCTATCCAAGTAGATGTTGAACTTCTAGTAGTAACACTCTGAGGACTCTGGTGACTCTAATTACTTTGATTGCCTAGTGTTGTTGAAACAACAAGAGGCTCAATGATACTTACTTCAGTAGTCTGCGCAGTTCCTGAGTTTTCTGAATTGTCCTGGCAAAGTTCTTCAGTTGCTCCTTCCTCTGGCCTAGATGGTTCTAGATGTTATTTGTCTATTAGATCTACCTCTTCCCAGCTGTAGAAACCTTCTTCCCCGTAGTTTTTATTGAATAGGTTCTCAAGGTGAACCCCTCTAAACACTCTCCCACTGCATGTATGTCCAGCTTCTGTGTCGATGTCGCTGTCTGAATTTTTGAGCATTAGCTTTTCTGGATTCAACCAATCTACTGTATCTTTAGAATGTTCTTCTCATGCAAGAGAATCTTGATTCTTAGCTTTAGAAAATGCAGAAATTTCCCTTTGGGTCCTTTGAAAAAGTATCTCTCAGCTTGGCTATATGACTCTACTCTGCCGACAACAAATTCGGTGATATACCCTCCAATGGTACTATCAAACTAATGATCTACTGCTCTGGATACAACATTGTCGACTCTTTTAACCTTTTGGATCAACGTCGACGTCCAAACCATAGGGGGTCTAGATCTGATCTTGAACTAGGTATCAGCTAACCTAGCCAACCACTCAAACAACTCCTGATGGATTCCTCCAAATAATATCTCGAGGATGTCGGTGAAAATGTATCTTTGTATCCAATCTTCAGTACTCAGCTTAGGGTTCTTATTTTGGGCTTCAGCGAAGTCCCTCTCTTGATATTCTATCCACTTTTGAATCTTTGTCTTCAATGGGAACCACCTTGACATTCCCTCATGAAGATTTTGGTCCTGACAATGGAACGATTTGTTGGCACAAGGGCAGACCCGAGGTTCACTCCAAGAGTGCACCAACAAGCCCTAGCTACTGGCCCTTTCGACAACACCTGCGAAGCAGATGTAGTCTCACCTGAAGCAACTATGAGGGGGTTTGCAGGACATAGATGTCTACAACTAGGGGAATATCAAGTGGATCCAGTACAACATCAACTCATTATGCATCTAACACTTATCAAGCTAGATCTATCCTACACAGCTATAGATCTGATCTAACACAACAATGAAAATAAAAATATAACAACGACATAGATCAAAGCAACAATCACACTAAACGCAAGATATACATGGTTCACCCTCTCTCTAGGGATATGCCCACAAAACTGTGCTTATGATTTATTAAGGTAAAGCTTACAGTTCTTGTCTGCACTCTCTGCTAGTAGATCTTCTTTTTATTCTCTCTTTCTCTCCCCCTCCTATGCACCCAGCTGCAAGACTTGATCTTCGCACCCAGCTGAAGATCTTACAATGCCAGAAGGCTCTTACTCTCAACACTTCTCTCACTCACAATACAATATTCTCTCAATGAACAACAATCAATAACAATGCTCAACAATAGTAGTGACCCGACCTAGGTCCTCTCAACCTCTATTTATACAATATATTCCCTCACTGACATCCTTAGGTCGAGACCTAGGTGTCAAAAACCCTAGATATACAAACCCTAGGTGTCTAAAAGCCTAGGTCAACTTGACCCTCATTTCCCGGGCTTCGCCAGCCTGTCTCTCCTTTCTTCCCGCACAGTGCTAACGGTGCATTTTCCTTCTATCTAAGTTGTCCATGATCTATATACCTTGCTTATCTATCATCCTTGATCTCCTCATCCAACAGATAGCTTTCTTGGGCTTCACTCCTTCTTTTCTACTCTTTTTCTTACTTTGACCCAGTAACAGTCACTGTGTCTCCCACAAAGTTCGCATTTTACCTCTTCTTCCTTGATCTTCGCTTGATTCCATACCCAAGGGCCAACACACCCACTATGAAACTATTGATGCACGATGATACCAAGATGGTGCAATGCATATGCTTCCAAAACAAATGCAATGCAAACATGACACCTTATGCGATTTGTTCAATAATAGCCAATGCATGTAAATGAAAAAAACATGACGCTTTATGTGTTTTATGCAATAATAGTTGACACTTGACAATGTAAACATGACACTATACATCGCGTGTTGACAAATATGATGTACAATTGACACAAATGTGACATAAATAGTGACACATCCCTTAGCATCATATTTTGCATAGTCCAAACTGAAAATTTTTCCTTGGAAAATTGCATTGGGAGATTATGATAATTATGATACTACAACCCTGTAATCTAGTATTGTTGTAGATATTTCATGTGGTTCCTATCTAAACATGTCCTATAGTATTAAAAAATATCATATAATTTCCCTCGAACATGGGTAATCGAAGATACAATTGTCTCAAGGGAGGTAACAAGGGAAAGCCATGCTATCTATCTAGTACATATAAGATAGCCAATTAGGTTTGTTAGTGTTTTAATGTCAATGCCAATTTCATTGTTTACATCTCGACTTGGTGGTTGGGGGTTAGGGTTGAGAACTTCTTCAGTTTTTGGTGGTGGGTTTTTGATGGCGCGTACTCCTCGTGAGCACGTTCGCTCTCACCGGGACCTTCTATCACTTACGGCCCAAAGAACTCAATGGCTCTTCTACTTCCCTATCAGGAAGTCTGCATCCCACAGATTCTCTTCGGCCCTCGCGACTTCACGAGTTCAGCAGTTGAATACTAAACTTTCGGATTCCCGAGATCCGATGTCCCGATCTTCTCTTACGCTCTCGGTTATTTCGCCTTTTCGCGGCTTCCCGCTATCGCGACTTCGCATCCCGTGACACTATGCCTTCGGGGTCCCAACCTCCGAGATCCGAAACGCCGAGATACCGACAACTCGTAATCTCGCCGCCTCGTGTCCTCGCCACTCACGAGACCAATCTCACGACTCTTCAACTCCCGAGACCCGATGTCCCGAGATCACTGGCCACGCCACCTGACTATGGCCACAATATACATGGGATCGTCGAGACGTCTCTTCTCGCAATCTCACGTTTTCCTTTATACAAAGTAGGAGTCTTACCTCACGAACTCCCGATGCGCCGACTCATGAATAGAACTAATGTCCCTCATAACCCCGATCGACGGCTCCTGTTCAATTGAGCTTGGGAATTCCTTACGCCTGCATTGTAAACTTTATGTTCACGTTCCTTCTTTCGCAACCCTCGAACAAGAAGGGTCTCTACACGAGACTTGTGCGCCAACTCGCTCGCTTCTCCTCGACTTGTTCATGCAACTTCCCCATTGCCTTTTACTAACTTTGAAGGTCTATCACTCATGAGCTTTCACATCTTTCGAGCTTCTTCCGGAGATTCCCTGCACGCACTCCTTGCGGCAAATCTTCAAACACACTAAGTGTTGAAGTCACTTGACTCTGCGCACTCCTACAGCAGAAGTCTTTCAGTTCCCTTTTTCTCAGAATCGCGACTCTGAGTCTTTCTCCAGCCTGCGCACGCCTTGCACGACTCTGATGTCAATCTGCACTTCTGAAAACTTAGAAGCAAAAGTTCTCTCTACTTGAACCCTGCAGTCACGCACTCCTTGCGGACAAATTCAACTGCACTCCTTGTAGGAATTATCTGGCTCAAGATAGAGAAACAATTGAAACTAATCCCTCGTTTTCACAGACTTCAATTCAACCATGAAATCAAATACACAGCATATAAAAGCAAGTGTATAGTAAGAAGCAAACATTCAAGAACATAATATCAACAATACACAGAGAATAACACAGCCATGGAATTGAATCAAAACTTCTCCTATTAATTCAATATCTGTACATGGAGGTTCTTCATACACTTCTCTGCGTGCTCTCTTCAACAATATTGCTTCATAATGTTACAATGTACAAAGGAGGGTGTCTATATCCCGTTTCCCTCTTGAGATCTAAAGCTATCACTTTTAATTTTCAATTTGAATTTAATATTTGAATTTTCTTTCACTTTTAATTTTCAAATACCACCGGCGAAATATGCGCTTTGAAATCCTTAGGAAAATTTGAGTGTGGGGTTGGCCTTAAAAAGATATTGTTTTGTGAGCATGGATCTCAACTCGATGGGATATTATTTATTTTTTATTTATAAAAGCATGGCATCTTCATCGCAATTTAAGCCGGAAGAATCTGTGAATCTGTTACATTACAGGACGAAAAACATCGGCATCTAGGTCTTGTCGATGTATTGAAGCCATCTATTTTCCTCCATCTTCATCTTCATCTCATCAGCCGTTGTGTTCGTCTGCATCATGAAAATTCATGTTAAAGATCATGGCAGGGAGCCTCCCTTCACTCTGGATCAGATCGCGGAGTTACTCGGGCTTTTCAGTGGAGTGCTAGTATTCATTAGCCTTCTCGGACTGGATATAGTGAACGCCAGAAAGAAGAGAGTCCATTGGTTTCCTGGGCATGCTCTCGTCCTCAGTGCTCTGATCATCCAGGTTATGAACTTGCTCAACGCAGAGAGCACTTTACTAAAAGAGATCTTGGACGATCGAAAGGAATTGTACGGTGGGTTAGTTAAGAATAACTTGTTTATGATACATAGCAGCAGGGTAATGTTATGTATGATTGTAGCCTACATGTTGCCAGGAATGGCCCGTCCCGGCTATGAAGATTCATGGGGCAAA